>CAUZXS010002413.1:137500-162131 GCA_963585895.1 Sepioteuthis lessoniana | reverse complement strand
AAGTTTCAAGTATGGAAAAGTTTTTACGATCGTTTTCTAAGAATCTTTTGTTATATTTCATTGAAAAGAAAACACTATTTTCTTAAAGAAAATATCAATAAAAAAAATAATTCAAATATTTTTAAAAGATATAATGTTTAACAAGTTTTTTCAGATTAATTTTAAATTTTAAAACTGCTTTCTTGTGCTACGGGAAAACTAATTTTTTAACAAATTTTGATTTTAGCACCTGTTGAGATAAATGAGTAAAATTCTAACTACTTACTTTGCTAAATGGACTTGGGGTAAAATTCTCCTTTTTAATGGCATGTTTTCATTTATCAAATAAATGTTTACTTTTTAGAAACGAAAAACAATGAACTTTCGGACCATTTTTATAATTCCCTTTACACTTTGGTCCTACACAAGGGGAAGGCATGTTTTGTTCTGAAACTGAGTCAACGCTGAAAGACGCTGTGGAGTAAATAAAAAAGAACTCTACGAGTAGTGACACCAGCAAGTTAACTTTAATCATATGACAGGCCTTGCTAATATATATCGTGGAGGCCACGGCAGAACGTGGTCATTTTTATGCTGATTATAGCAAATTTGAATGAGCAATTTTCCTTCTCTTATGTTAATTGCCTAAACAAGGCTAGAAGAACCCACGCTATTGATCCATAGAAAGTCGGAAGACCAGATAGATTCACGTTTTTCCCAAGACCATTAGCGCGAAGTGAAACGGAAACAGCCTCGACCAGTATTTAAACTCGTTCTTTTGGGGGGATTATGACATACACACCTTTGGAGGTTATTTAAATGCCAAATCCATTTTTATGCAAATAAAGAGTTCTTTTTCAAGCATATCAGTTTAGCATAAATACACACTTTAACTATCAAAAACATTTCTATATCAACCCATTCAGTTTAATCCAACAGTTCTATTTTAAACAATTCAGTTTAGCAGACATAGTTATATTTCAAGCAATTCTGTTAAGCATAAGTATCCAGTTAAAATGTCAAAACAGTTCTTTATGAAGCAATTCAGTTTAGCATAAGTACACAGTTGAGTTTTATTTTACCTATAGATAGGACCCTATCAGGTGCTACCACTCAGATGGCAATAAAAGGATACTCTGGTGCGAGCGATGGCAATAAAGGGATACTCTGGTTGGGGTGATGGCAATAAAGGGATACTCTGCATTCCCCAAACTTCCCGCAGATTGTTTATTGTCATAACCAGGACATTCTTTGGGAAGAGTCTTACCCTTCAGTAGAAAAGCAGTCAGTGTATTCTACAACCCCAGCTGACTGGACAATAATGAAGATAAACACACTAACTTCCCATTTATTAACTGCTAATAACAATTCTGACATTATTTGAAAATTGTATAGGATTTTTTATGTAAAAAATGAATACACCTTGATCTTAAGCGCATTTTGAACAATACGAAAATTGACTTAGATATGTAAAGACAAATGTTTGTTTTATTTTATTAAGATTTAACTGCATCGGAGTAGTCATTTACGGGGCACCCAATGAGAATCGAACTCACTGACAATGGCCTGCAATGCGAGTTTCTAGATCATTACCAAAAACAAAGCGTCTTGACAATTATAAAAAAAGAATCTTTGCAACCTTAAAAAGTGACATAATACTCCTTCATTAAAAGAATTTTACAGCTGCAAATGCGACATCTTCAAATCATAGCAAAAATAGCTTCCTCATATGTGTTATATAACATATGGCATGGATTTTCGGTTCGTTCCTAGCGATCCCGTGTGCTTTGACAAACTTTCACGTTGTAATTAGTAAACAGGGCTATGACAGTGGTCAGGGTAGGCTGGTCCAACAGGTGTGTAACTGGAAGGAGACACGTAATAACCACATGGTCAGATTTAGAGTCCAGAGAATCGGAAGGCGAGCTAGGGACACACAGCCGTTCAGAGGGTTAGGTCGTCTCTGACGATACGGCTTTCAAGGGGATGCAAGCATTGTCACCCCCCTGGTTCCCGGAAGAAGATAGGGAACAAAAAGAAGTCCCCTCTTTGAGTATATGTTTCTCCATCTATCTCTCAAATCAACAACAAACTGTGGGCCCCTTTCGAGAATAAAATGAGGGATATAATTTTATAAAGAGGTGTTTCATTCGTTCGTTGAATGTCGTAGGTCATGTTTGATTGAGTAAACAACAATGTCTAATTTTTCTATAATGAAAGAAAAGCAGCAAGAAATATTTTGGTTTGAATACCTCTGAATTGTGCACCTGGCGTGCCACTGCTTTGACAATTCCAATGACGATATATTCAAGGCCAGGACGATCAGAATAGTAGTGCAGAATAGTAGCTCCATCTTCTTCTCTCTCGGAACATCGGAAAGACGGAGCTCGCATACCTGGGTAGATGGTGGCCAGGTGGTCATGGAGGGCATCAAGATTTTGGAGAAAGTCCTTGGTCGTTCCTCCAAGCACTTGCAGAATTTTGTCATAACCTGATTCTTGGCAGAAATCAAAGAATTTCTCGCCAAATAATTCAAGAATTTGACTGGCAGGAAGACCTGAAGAATAAAGAAAAAAAAGCTTTGAGATAAAAAAATTACGTTACCTTTTTCGGTGTGATTTCAAGTTGTTTCTCGAATAATCTAAAGATGTAAAGTGAGAAAATATCAGAACTTAGTTGAAAAAAGGTTCAGGTTTCTTTTACTCTTGGTTTTACTTCATTTTTTTAGGAAACGTATAAATTAATTTTCTTTATTATATTCACCGAATAATTAAATAACAAACACAGTGACAAATCTTACGCATTTATATAATGAGTTGGAGGAAGGAAAAAATGAACGATGATTTGCGGAAGAAAATATATCTACGAGAGGTAAGAGGAAGAATTGTGTTATACACATTTTAGAATGTGATTGCTTTATTCGAAGTTGATTATTTGCTCTCTGAAGATGGCTTCAGTACGAGCCAAAAGTACATGAGAAGCAAACAGGGACCTCTTCAAATCATTCTATCCGAAAATCAAGTGACTCATACTAAGAATTGAACGGATCAAAGATAGAATTCGAAGACACGAAGTCTCTGTCCTATTTAATCAAATATGTTTATATATATATATATATATATATATATATATATACGTATATATATATGTATATATATATATACTTCGCAAACGAAGATAATATTTGTGTACCTAACAGTTCAGTTAAAGATGTGATCCACCTGACTGCCAATACAGGTGATTCGTTTAAAGTATTGAAGGCTTTGAAAAGACCTGACTTTTTGGAGTGTGACCTGATAACAAAAGAATGGTGCTGCAGAATCTACAAATTGTTTTGAAGTCAGTTTTTTTACATTTTTTTCTTAATCTAAGGCTAAAGAGCCCGATTCGATCTATTCTCTACCCATAGCTGGATGTAGAAGAGTAGAAAAGAAGGATCCATGTCAATTTCAAGGTCTTTGCTCGAATTGAAACGCTTATAGCCTCACCAAGTCACTCTGATAGCATAGAATTCTCTGGCGCTCTCTCACCATCCATCCCTATTATGCACCGCTCCTAGCTAGTTTTCTGAATTGCTTCCTGTGTCCGTACAAAGATGATGTAAGTCTATGTTAAGGAGTACATAGGGGACTGTCGCTTTCGAGTTCATCCTTGCTTCTCAAAAAGTTCCTCACATATTTTTTTGTCTGACTTGGGTGGATTTTGAAATGGAAAGCAGATGACCGTAAAGCTACTGTTTTGTCAGGTGCTGATTCCAGGATTTGTTTAAAAATAACTTATTAATAAAAGCTTGCTTTTTTCCCTACTGAACTTTTTCTCTAGACGATGACACAAGGTCGAAACTAGTTGAAAACCATTAACAAAACTACATATAAGTAATATTCCAAAGACAAATAGAAATATTTCTCTCGTGAGATTTATTTTTTCATGTTTTTCAACTAGTTTTGACCTTAGCTCAGAGTCAGGAGAAAATGTTTCGGAGGAAATAAAGAAAGCTTATTTAGAAAGTTGTTTTTTTTTTTATTTAAAACAGTAAAAACAATATTTCTTGGAAGAAATTTTTAAAAAAGAACTTCATATGCTATATGTAAAGCGATGTAAAATTTACTGTTTGTTTATAATATACATTAGTCTGAAGAATATTTTAGCTTTGGGGGGAACTTTTAAACAAGTGAATAACAAAGAATCTTGTTCACAGAAGTAATAACATCGCTAATGCAATACATATTAACATTAAACAACTTCAACTTTAATGGTTGATATCATACAAACAAACGAATGCGTCAAAAGCACAGCTGTCGCCCCGCCATACATAAGCATCTATATGGACACGTACATCTACAAGGAAATTAAGACTGACTACCTCTTTTATAGATGATTCATTGATGACATATTCATTATATACATTGGTGCGAAGGCAAAACTTAATAATTTCCTAACCAACCTAAATATGATGAATAAATCGATCAAATTTGAACACGAAAAGTCTTCACATTTAACCACATTTTCTACACCCTATTTTATATTGACCAGAACATACAATAAAAACCATATTACAAACAAAATCTACTAACATATGCAACTATCTTGAGTAGAGATCTTCTCACTGCAATCATCTCAAAGACAGCCTTCCTTATTCACAAGCGATCAGATTAAACCAAAGAATTTTTAAAAAATAAAGCGATAAACTTAATCAACAGTTCTTAGCAAGTGTAAATTTCTATAGGTTAATCAAAAACCAAACAACCAAATCCATATCCACCCCAAAGTAATACACCCGAAAAATAAGAGTAAAGATGGATTGCATCCCCTTCATAAAAACATTCAACAACACTCTCCTACCACTAGTCAGATAATCAAGAACCATTGCGATATTTTGAGTGTAAACACCAACTTAAAATATTTTTTACAATAATCAAGCATACTACCCTATCGTTGACCAAATAACATTAGAGAAATGATCGGTAGCAACAACATGCTAAACAATAAATTAATACATTAGAAACCCTCAATAAAATCCATAAAACTTTGCAAACCTTGGAATATCAAGAACAACCTATTCTGTAAACAACCTATTCTGTAAACACAAAAAACACAAAAAACACAAAAACACAAAAACAAAAAAACACAAAAACAAAACACAAAAACACAAAAACACAAAAAAAAAACACAAAAACACAAAAAACACAAAAAACACAAAAACAACCTATTCTGTAAACACAAAAAACACAAAAACTTTGCAAACCTTGGAATATCAAGAACAACCTATTCTGTAAACAACCTATTCTGTAAACACAAAAAACACAAAAAACACAAAAAACACAAAAACACAAAAACAAAAAAACACAAAAACAAAACACAAAAACACAAAAACACAAAAAAAAACACAAAAACAAAAAAACACAAAAAACACAAAAACACAAAAACACAAAAACAACCTATTCTGTAAACACAAAAAACACAAAAACTTTGCAAACCTTGGAATATCAAGAACAACCTATTCTGTAAACAACCTATTCTGTAAACACCACTTAGACTTATTTCACAACCAAAAAGTCTTTCAAAACGTAACACGAATCAAATTGCAGAAACAAAATCAAAATTTACTCGTTGTATACAATAGATATACATATGCAATTACAGGCTGACTCTGCTGTTTCAGACACGACCGAGTTTATTAATTTCTGGCTTCGTTCCATGGCGACACGAGGAGAGAGACACAATTCTTAAAAGTCTTTGCTAACCATACTATGCTGGCCCCCAACCCCAACGCGCGGCGCATCTTGTGATGTCTAAGATCTTAGTTCATCTCTACCGATCGAGATCCGGAAAACTCAACCGCATGCCTCAACGGTCGAAAACCCCAACTACAACTCTAAACGGCAGAATCTCAACTGACGTCATTTCAAAATCCTCAAATTCTCTGGACCATCTCTTCTGGGCATGACGTCAACCACATTTCAGCCCCATTTCCTGTCTGGGGTTAATTATGAGAAATGGTGATTGTCATATCCTTTCCGTGGGAGTGTCAAACTGCACCAAATGACTCAAAGCTTTACCAAACTGAATGATAAAATATAATTAAAGAAAAATGATTAATATGGAAAATCATTCCTTAATCATATAACTTTACTGGAATGTACGTGCGGCCAAATACAGTACATTGCCGAGTCAAAATGGCCGTTTTACTAAGAATTAAATGACTAGAGACACAGGATCAAATCTGTGGATCAGAATAAACGAATATCAGTCGGACAACACTTCTGAACAAGTGGTGAAGACTTTAATAGAGATGCAAAATTTATAATTATAGAAATAATTGAAAAAAAAAAATACACACATGGAATCAATGATTAAATTTTTCTTTTTAAATCGATAAAATGTCTGAAAACATACGTGCTATTTTGATTTAATATGGAACTTTATCACCCGACCTGAAAAGATTAAAAAAATTAACAACCATATACTTCAATGCAAACAAAGTCGCTGCTGATTTGAATAGCTACCCCTTGAAAATAACCCAGGGAAAACATCCACATAAAGAAACAAACAAGTCATGACTAATTTGAAGCTAACTCCATCAAAATCGGATCAAAACCCTTTAAAGCAGGTGTTCTCAGCAAAGAAAGACATATATACAAATATGGAAACAACCAAAGACTCTTTGATCAGACACACATTCTTCAGACTAATGGATATGCTACTCCAATAGAACAGACATATATATATATATATAGATAGATAGATAGATATAGATATATATATGTATTCTTTGTTCATAATATGCTTATATCTATCGATGAAAGAATTTTAAAAAATATATAAACATGTTAAAAATTGAATATATGAATGGATTTCTTCATAGAAGTTCTTGGAATATTTTTAGAATTTTTGAACACCTGCAAATATTTTATTTTTAAAGATAAAACAGTAAATAGCTTATGTTTCTTCTCTTTTACATAAATCTATTTAAGTTGCTCACATTTACCAATTATTAACCCCACTGATACCCATTATATATTTTAAGCAGATTTGATCTTAAAGTATACGTAAAATAAATGCATCAGCTAACAAAATGTATAAAATGCAGTACCTATCAACAAATACCATACTACTAATAAATATTTGAAGAAAGATAAAAAGTCTCTTTCTAGTATTGGTTTTCAAAGTTCAAAATAGGAACTTTACATCATCATCATCATCATCATGTCGTGCGTCTAGCACGGATATCCCAGACCCTCTTTCTCCGCGTCTCCCTATCATTCATCACCTCCGGCAGGTCTTCAGAGTTACATCCCGTATCATCACATAGCTGCTGTATGAATGTTCGAGCTGGTCGTCCTGCTTTTGATTGGCCATATGCGGGGGTCCACAGGAGTACATCACTTACGATCTCGACCTTGCTTCTCCAGCAGTGTCAGGCATGTTTGGTTCGTCTAGCTTGTATAGTTTTCATGGTAGGTGGTAGGTGACCGTATAGTTGGCGCCTCGTGGGGTGTTGCTGCCAGGACTTGTTCAATATTGCTCGCAACATTATTGTATAATTGCCGTTTAGTCAGCGTCCAAGTAGTGCATCCATATAGCAGTATCGCCACGACCGCAGCCTGGAAGAAACTGCGTTTCATTTTATCGGTCAGGTTTGATTTCCATATGAGCGAAAGCCTATCGATAGCTGTTCATATTGCAATTAACATAACCAAATTTAGTGTTTCTCAATGTTTCATTTCTAGAAAATTGAAATAAATTTTGAAATGAAAAAAATATGTATTTCTTCGAAAATAATGTTCAAAATTGATTTTGCTAGTTGAAGAGCCAAACTCACATTGCTATTTTAAATTGTAGCCAAAAATTGTTGCGACACGAGTGACATTATCTATAATTAATAGTACATATATAAATTACATAAAGTTCCAAGGAATAAAAGAGACAATTTACATAACAGCTTTATTTATGTGTAATCAAAGCAGAAAGTGTCCTTGGTATGACATTAAAATACATCAGATAGTGAAGCTTAATTGCTGCATCTCTGGAAAGTGTGGAGTAATATTCACATATATTACTCCGAATCCCACTCTAACTTGAAGGACAATTCTTATTAGAGTCTCATCTCCGTGTTTAATAAAGATGTTTGAAAAGTAGTATTATTATAATCGCATACTTGAATCCTTTTAACCCCAAAAAATTGTTATTATTATTAAACCGTTATTATTAAAGAGTTTTATACTATTGCTTGTAACTTAAAGTATTTAGTTGATGTACTTGAATTCATTAGGGATGTCCTCGTGGTGTAATGGTGTAACGGAATCGCAGTATGCAAGTTCGTACTCCAGTCGCGCTATTTCGTTCACTTTCAGGCAAATACTCTTGGGAAAGGTATGAACCTCCTTATCCTCACAGCTATGGGTTAAATAGTACCTCTACTGTTCTTCTCAGAGAATGGCTTTGGCATTAAATAACCTACCATTAAACAAAGATACCAAACCAAACCTGGAATTCATATAGTAATTTACAAAGCCTTTTGCTTAGATGTAGCACAAGGCCATATGAATGGGGTACCCAATGAGACTCGAACTCACTTATGAGGGTTTGTTAGTCTAGCTTGTAAACCTTTACACTACCAGACGCATACTTGAATGCATATATCTGAGTATCACCTATTTATATTGAGAATAGTTATAATTGTTTACAAATAAGTATTATCACTTATTATCTTATTCTTAATTCATCGTTGATTCTATTTAGTTCTTAGTATATGCCTTTAATATTTCACATTTAGTTCAAAATAGATATAATTAAAAGAAGAACGTGTTTAGCTATTTATTCAAAAGTTGTTCAATATTTTAAATGGTAAGAGAATTTGCGCCACGCTATACAGAGAATATTTTACTTCAGGACTTATTTTGATAAAGAAACGCTTCGGTGACCATGTCAGAACTTTCAAAGGCCTTAACTATATATTGTCTAACCCGATTAAATCGCAGCCAGATGTTGTCACAAAACACTAGTACATTTGAAAGAAAAGGTCTTTATGAAAGAAAAGGTCTGGTATTGTTCATTAGCGAAATTGTTTAAATCAAATAAAGACATAATATCTCGTAATTCGCTAATAAATGTATAAGTACCTAACATGTCGGTCTCTGTATCCGTTCGATCAATCATCAGTTTAGGAATTAATTTTGATGTGACAGTAATTGCAGTAAAGGCGGAACCTGATCCATTAACCATACTACGTATGCCCTGAAGGGCAATCGCAAATTCTTTTAACCATAACTCCTTACGAGCTATTACTGATGTCTTAATCGTTCGAATAGCTCTTTCAATCAAACCATTACTTTCATGATGATACAAAGTTGTTTATAGTCATTGGAAACCAATAAATGTTGATACCTCGAAGTTTGCTTTCGAGTTAGCTACCTTTGTTAGTATCAACATACATTGGAATTCCAAACATGGAATTCACGAAGGCTTTGCAACTGATCCTATTGTAAGTTAGGCTTGTGGTTAAACTTCGATCCAAAGTGTTGTACTTTTCATAAAGGTTTGGTGATACTTTTATGGGCTTATGTAGTTATTGGAATTATTACAGACTGGAGGAAGTGGTGTAATGATAGCATTGTATACAGTTTAGAAACGACTTGATAGCAATTAAAAACCTTGAATGGAAGATGGCACACCCCATCTCAGTCATACGGAGTGACTATACATATTTACAAATCTCTCCACTCGGACAGAATATGATACAAGGTCAATTTTTAAGCGGAGTTTAACAGGTTTGAATTCAGAATTATCCTTCTCCTAGATAAATTGCCTCACCAAGGCTGAAGAACCCAGTCTGCTCTACTATTTACCCATAGTTGGAGAAAGAATCATTGGATTAATATATTTCCCGAGAGTATTAACGCTATGTGAAATTCAATCAGTCTCGTCCAGGATTTGAACTCGTGTCGCCATGTCCATTTCCTACGGCTATAACCATTACACCACGGGCACCTCCTGTGACTATATGTACTGTTAACTCCTTATACCTGTTCTTGCTTCGGGGATTTGTAGCGTGCCACACTATTCCTTGTCTGTCTTATTGTATCTCCCTTGCAAAAAAACCCCTTTCTTTATCCAACGAAAGTGTTGACTGTTCCTATCCTCTCAAGTACCACCATATCTGATTGTATCCCTAAAATGGATACAACAGTATCTTTGGGAACTTTTCATATGCTACGCATAATAAAACATGATTATTCAAATGACCTCTCCATTTTAAACAAAAAGTACTGGGACTTGATCAGTTTTATAGATGATCCAATTTTAGAGTTCACCAATAGATGCATGCTACCAAAGATAGATATGGTTACCAATAAATGCATTGTACCAAAGATATATCTGGTTACCAATAAATGTATGCTGCCAAAGATATATCTGGTTACCAATAAATGCATTCTACCAAAGATAGATCAGGTTACCAATAAATGCATGCTACGAAATATATATCTGATTACCAATAAATGCATGGTACCAAAGATAGATATTGTTACCAATAAATGTATGTTACCAAAGGTCTATCTGGTTACCAATAAATGTATGCTACCAAAGATATATCTGGTTACCAATAAATGCATGCTACCTAAGATACATCTGGTTACCAATAAATGCATGCTACCAAAAATATATCTGGTTACCAATAAATGCATGCTACCAAAGATAGATTTGGTTACCAATAAATGCATGCCACCAAAGATAGTCTGGTTACCCATAAATATATGCTACCAAAGATATATCTGGTTACCAATAAATGTATTCTACCAAAGATAGATCTGGTTACCAATAAATGTATTCTACCAAAGATAGATCTGGTTACCAATAAATGCATGTTACCAAAGATAGATCTAGTTACCAATTAATGTATGCTACAAAAGATATATCTGGTTACCAATAAATGTATGCTACCAAAGATAGATCTGGTTACCAATAAATGTATGCTACCAAAGATAGATTTGATGGTTACCAATAAATGCATTGTACCAAAGATATATCTGGTTACCAATAAATGTATGCTGCCAAAGATATATCTGGTTACCAATAAATGCATTTTACCAAAGATAGATCAGGTTACCAATAAATGCATGCTACGAAATATATATCTGATTACCAATAAATGCATGCTACCAAAGATAGATTTGGTTACCAATAAATGTCTTCTACCAAAAATATATCTGGTTACCAATAAATGCATGCTACCAAAGATAGATTTGGTTACCAATAAATGCATGCTACCAAAGATAGTCTGGTTACCCATAAATATATGCTACCAAAGATATATCTGGTTACCAATAAATGTATTCTACCAAAGATAGATCTGGTTACCAATAAATGTATTCTACCAAAGATAGATCTGGTTACCAATAAATGCATGTTACCAAAGATAGATCTAGTTACCAATTAATGTATGCTACAAAAGATATATCTGGTTACCAATAAATGTATGCTACCAAAGATAGATCTGGTTACCAATAAATGTATGCTACCAAAGATAGATCTGGTTACCAATAAATGCATGCTACCAAAGATAGATATGGTTACCAATAAATGTATGCTACCAAATATAGATTTGTTTACCAATAAATGCGTGCTACCAAAGATAGATCTGGTTACCAATAATTGTATGCTACCAAAGATAGATCTGGTTACCAATAAATGTATGCTACCAAAGATATATCAGGTTACTAATAAATGCATGCTACCAAAGATACATCTGGTTACCAATAAATGTATGCTACCAAAGATATATCTGGTTACCAATAAATGCGTGCTTCCAAAGATAGATTTGGTTACCAATAAATGTATTCTACCAAAGATAGATCTGGTTACCAATAAATGTATGCTACCAAAGATATATCTGGTTACCAATAAATGCGTGCTTCCAAAGATAGATTTGGTTACCAATAAATGTATTCTACCAAAGATAGATCTGGTTACCAATAAATGCGTGCTACCAAAGATAGATCTGGTTACCAATAAATGCATGCAACCAAAGATAGATCTGGTTACCAAAAAATGTATGCTACCAAAGATAGATCTGGTTACCGATAAATGCATGCTACCAAAGATTATCAGGACTCTGGAATGAATTGTCGGGGACATGGATTGGAAATAATTTACAATTTTTAGTGGACAGTGGAAACACTTTGAAGTAAGGATATTATTTAACTTTTTCATCTTTTGATTGAGCTTTTACTATTTAGGGAAAAACGCAGGCATTCATCAGTACGGCGAAGGCTAGTCATCACATCCACTCGGCTAAAACATGGTGGTCTCCTTACATGTTTGTACCGTCAGTAATGTATTTTGTGAGTACTGAGAAGTGTCTTTGCTGATGGTCAGCTTTTGTAATGTTAGGCTGTGGAAGGCTCTACATAATGTATGTTGTTTGTTGATCACACTATAAGATGAACTTTGATAAGATAGGGAAAATAAATCACTGCAAGCTGCTCTCTGTCGAATATAAGATATTTGGTTTGGGCCCGAGTTAATATATTTTAAAAGAAACCTATTAGATCAGGTTTTCCCTGGATTTCTTCATGCAACGCGGTTCCGACTGCATGCGGGCTATTGTCAGTGGCCAGCTGATAATCTGAGGCAACATATAGGTGAGCCAGAGTAGTTGAGACTGAAAGTTGCTGAATCATATTAGCAAAGTATTCTTTGTCTGTCAGTAATTTCAAACGAAGATTTAAAATATAGCATGTTACACTCGGACAACTGTACTAAGAGTCAATTTACAATAGAAACCTCGCCTGATTAGAAATAATCCCAGATTTTAAAATCTTTAAGAAATGGAAATGACTTCTGTTGCCGAATTTTGTTGTTCGTGGTTAAGGGACCTTCTGTACTAACATTAATTCCTAGAAAGACAAGCTAGGGTTCAATGAATATATTTTTACTATGGAAATATTTTAAAAGATTTTATATACCATATTGGACAATTCATCTTAATTCAAATCTTATTGGGTGCTTCTTATTATCCCTATAAAGGGACATACTGGGATAGACTAAATTATCTACATTAAAGAATAGTCCATGAAGCTGCAGCACTTTTGACCGAATTTAATCAAGCCAAAGGGGTTGTACCAACTGTTTAACCACATGTTTCTCGACTTGGTTTCAGTTGAATGAATTAATATTTACAATGGGTTGTAGTCTGTCCTAGTATTGCTACTAAAAGATCGGAATTCCCGACAAATAAGTTAACTAAACATATTGCAAACATAACGTTAAGACCAAATTCAGTGATTTTATCCATAGTGCACCTATCTTTGCAATCTGTAGCTAGACCAACATTATTTTTAAAGCTGAAACCTAAAAATAGGTTAGTGATATCTGCGATTGAAAAGTTTTTTTTTACACTTGGTATTCGGACTACTAAACCAGTTTGACCCAGCTAGCATATCTTTGCTTTTCAGTGAGGGAAATCGAAAAAGATGTTGGATACAATATAATACAATTTACGATGGTAGGTTGTAAAATGGATACGCTGGCCTCTGTATCTATAATAACATTTATTTTGGTAGCCTTTATCCGAGCAGCAACTTCCTAATGTGGCAGATCTGTGCAAGCTAATACAAGTTCCATTGGGGATATTAGGTGGTAATTTAGTAGCATTAGTATATTTGATAATACTCAAACTCTTCGCTACGTAGAGGATGTGATGTAAGGTCAACTTTTAAGTTAAGTAAACATGATTTCAGTTCAGTTTTTCTTTTTCTAAGACTGATTGCTAAACCAAGGTTAAAGAACTCGGGGTACCTTCTATTCACGGATAGCTGGGGGCGGAGGAAGATGAATTCGTGTCTATCCCATGTCACGCACGCTGAGACCGGCATTCCTCGAGCCTCAAAGGGCCTTCCCCTCATTTCTAACCTTCTCTGGAGGGGCTAGGTTTATGGCCTGGCCCCTGAGCTTCTTCTTAGGCATTTTTGGGAATGCCCGGCGCGTCTAGGCTACAGTCCTTTGGTCAGACCCATCTTAAAAAGGCTTTGTACCACACTCACGCGCTACTTCGGACGCTTGATAAATGTCATCCTAAGGGTATTGTCGTAAAATGAGATGTATAAAGCCTAGTCCATAAATTGAACCAGGTTCGTCAGTGCTATTTCCAAAGAATATCACAGTTACGCAATGCCCATCTTAGTTCATTATATTTTTCGGGGTTCATTTGTATCAAGGTGTACAATTTCTTGCCTGGACGCCTTAATATGAGATCTGCACTTTTGGGGTTTCTGATTTCTGTGAAAATTTCAGGAGAACAGTGCTGCCTTTTGTGTAGGTTATGTTTACCTTGAATCACCCATCTGCCATTTTTTTTTACCTGAAGAGCCTGACGCACTATTATCTAAGAAAGCTACGAGTTTATCAACTTGTTTTTCTAACTGAGTGACCAAGATTTGCTATGAGAGCAAGGTGTGGAGTCAATGTCTGAACGTACCTATGCCCAACAATTTCTTTACTGATACCAGTCCGAGCCACTACCGATTGTATCTGCAGTAATCAAATGGAAGGACGACCAGTTATGGGGGGGTCTATTAGCTTTATGAATATGTCAGCAAGTAATACTCTTGTGAGTACGCAAAAAAGGTTTTCCTCCGAATTCATTTCCTCCGAAATCATTTCCTCCGAATTCATTTTATGGAATTGCGATGCTGTGATGATATGCGAGCCGGTAACATTGCTTTTTCATCAGTTCACGTGCTTTGATGCTTACCTCCTGCCGTTGTTCTTTGACTGACATTTTTTATGAATAGATTTTTTTAAAGTAAGTAACGGAAAACAAGAATAATCTTAGTCTATAATTATTCTCACTCAATGCGAGTTTTACACTCATGTTTTAACTAATAGTTTTCTCAGGGCTCTCAGTGACAGCAAGTCTCCTAAGGATTCTAAAAGTCTCTTAGGTATTTAGCTAATCCTAGCAGTACTGTTGTCAGGATAGTCTCGATTCAAAATCCGATCTCAAGTTAACCTCGTCACTTTTCAAGGCTTTTAAGGACTGCTCCAAGCACACCAAATACAACTGTTTTCATAGTTACTTTAATGTTCAGCAAATTTTCCATTCCTTTGGCAAGGTCTAGGTATTTGTTTAACATTTTGCTTACTTTCACTTTTATTCTATGGTCAACTGGAACAGCAAACTTCCCTAATTGACAATTCTATTCTTTTTGTAGAGTGTTCGTCAATGGTTCGGAAGACTAAGGTTCAATCCGAGGTCGAGTCATACCAAGGACTCAAAAAATGGTTTTTGATGCCGCTTTGCTTAAAACTCAGTATTACAAGGTAAGGATCAATGGTAAAGTAGAGCAATCCAGGGAATGAGTAGCGTCCTCCATTACACCTTGGTGATGTAGCTATTGAAAAGCGAGCCCTCGGGTCACCCTCGACAAAAGTCGCTAATTTTACTTAATTTATTAATTTCATTAATTAATATTAGGTTATGTCTTTGGTCTGAATTATCATTATTTTACACCCTACGAGTTTTTCACGTAAGTGTTACCAGGTGGAATTTCACTGGAATTCGAAAGATCTCAGTATCCTGGTCGTCCTCAACAATTCTATAGCCTGGATGGTTTCAATTCTTCCTCTGATTTCCATTTATTCCAGTTCTCTTTCCAAGCCTTTAAGGACCGTTCTAGGGGCACCAACTACGATTACTATCATCCTCACGCTAATGTTCCATAACTTTTTTCGTTCTCTAGCAAGATCTAAGTATTTGTCTATCTTTTCACTATCTTTTATTTTCTTCTTTTGAACAGCTGGAACGGCAAAATTCACTTGACACAATTTTTTTTCGATAATTACTTCTAGGAGTTCTCTTCAGGGTGGGATTAGGTGATCCATTATTATTATTATTTTTATTATCATTTACAGTCTGACCGATTATCAATAAAAGTTTTAAATTTCAAGCTATTATAGATAAAATTGTAACGTAGGATAAAAAAAAATTTGTCGTATTATTTTTGTGGTTAAAAGTTCGTAGACAGTCTTTTATCTTATTCAATTTAATTTTATGTATTCTTTTTGCGTTAGCTTCTTCGCTCATATTGTTGTCTTGTTCTTTGGTCGTTGTTTCTTTGTGTGTTTGTGTGTGTGTGCGTGTTCTTGATTTTCTTTTTCTTTTTTTCTTTTTTTTTAGTTTTGTTTAAAAGATTTTAGTTTTCGTTACTTTCAGCTGTTGTTATTTGCGTTCTTGCTGAGAAGGAAATCAAAATCGCCAAGAAGTCGTGTTTTGTGTTCCCTCTGCTTTATTTCATTTCATTCTATTTTATTTTTTTAGTTTGATGGGAAGACTGCTGTCTTGGAAATTTTACGCCCAAAGTCTTTGCGTCTGATCACTGTAGTCAAAGATTTCGTTAAATAAATGCTTAGTCGTTGGGATCACCACTGTGGTGCATTAAGAAATCCAAGTGAATTTTTTTTTCCATCCATGTATTGTACTCCGTGTATTTTAATAAAATACTGACTCTAAAACATGACGGGGTGTCCTCGTGGTGTAATGGTTAAAGCGATGGACTGCGGAATCGTAGTAAGCGAGTTCGTACTCCAGTCGCGCTATTACCCTTGGGAAAGGTAAGAGCCCCCTTATCCTCCCAGCTATGGGTTAAATAGTACCATGACTGTTATTCTATGAGAATGGCTTTGGCATTAAATAACCTACAAAGTTCGATATGCCATTAAACAAAGAAACTAAACCAATCTAAAACATGAATCTCTCAGTTATAAAAAAATACTATGATATGTTCCAGAAAAATTAATTACGGTAAATACTTCAGTTTACAACAGTGACGTATGTGTGTATAAACCGGATTTTATTTCCAAGTATTATTTTTAAAGATTGTAGAATCCACAAGAAGGCAATACAAGCAAAACATAGGACCAGCTATTCAATATTTACCCTGAATATCAAAAGAT
The DNA here is from genome assembly GCA_963585895.1 of Sepioteuthis lessoniana. Lineage (NCBI taxonomy): Eukaryota > Metazoa > Mollusca > Cephalopoda > Myopsida > Loliginidae > Sepioteuthis > Sepioteuthis lessoniana. The sequence goes on along the minus strand of CAUZXS010002413.1, from coordinate 145,199 downwards.
ATAATGTATATTCTTGTGGAGAGAATGTAAGAAAGTCTTTTTTCGTTCGCTATTTGTTGTGGGTACATCATCCTGTCTAGCAATTCACTGCTTCGTACTGTTCTAATCGTCTCGTTTATTGGACGCGAGGAGAAAAAGGAAAAAAATTAGCGAATTCAATTTTCCGACAAGCACCTCTAGATCTTAAAGATACTGACTCAAAATAGCTGAGGGCTTCTGCATTGATAGAAAGGTGTGCGTATGTAGAGGTGAGCGTGAACTGTCTCTAATCTCTTCAAGTCAAAACTCCAGATGGCGACCGTTGGCGACGCTAACAGCACAGTGCCTGTAATTGTTCTTTTTTTTTGTTTGTTTTTTACATTTAAGACGTCCTGCACTAGCAAACGACAATAGCATGTCATGCAGTTGCCCCTCTGAGACCATTAAGAATATGATATATAAAAGAATATTGATTGGGATTTAAGATTTGTAAAAAAAAAAATTCAAGTTCATCTCAGTTCAAAAAAAAAGAGAAAGAAAAAAATATATATATATAAATAGATAAATAGATAGATCGATAAGTAGACCAAATTTTGTTTAACTTTTGCACACGATGTCTTTTATTCAATAGTTTTTAAAGATTCTAGAATTTTGCATATATATATATATATAAATATTTATATATAGTGTTGAATAGAATAATTAGTGTAAAATACCAATAAATGCAAAAATCTTCACTGACAGCAAACAAATGATTAATATTGAACACAATTATTTGTGTGAGGCTGCTATAATTGAAAGTATTTTACGGAGTTGAAACAATAGCAATACTAGCGTGCAAACAAATTAGTTGTAATTCATTTAAAATTGAAATAACCCGTAAGATGAAACTCTTACATATGTAATATAATGGCCGTGGGATTTCGTTTTATATATCTTGCCTTTGGGTTTAGTTAGGCTGAGAACCTTTCGGCTCAGTGCAAGGGTTAGTTTGGTGCAAACATGAGCGCAGGTGTTCACGCGCGTGCGGGGAGAAGTTGTCATTCAGAGATGTCAAAATAAAAATCCCAGGTAGAAAATTTGACGTCATGCACCGGAAGCGCGCGCGGAGAATTTTGGGGGATTTTGAAAAAAGTCAGTTAGTTGAGTTCTGCCTCGGAGGAAGAAGGTTGACTCTCGCTCACTCGCTGAGGCCTTGTGGCGAGTGTCGGACGTGGTTTGGGGGAGATGGCAAAGTCAGTATAGAAAGATAGTATCTCTCTCCTTATGTCGAAAAACCTTTTAACTCAAAGGTAATAAAAAGTTTCGTACCTGAACTAAGAAGTCGTAAGTGTTTTTCGTGTTTCGGGATCCCTATATATATATATATATATGTGTGTGTGTGTGTGTGTGCGTTATGGACATTATGAACGTTTTACGTACAGGTATGAATATGTACATTTCACGTATTCATATCTGGCCATGTTACACATAGCATATATATCTATCTAAATGTGACCAAGCAAATGAATGATGTTAAATTATTCCTGTTAACAAACATAGCAATACTTGAAACCATTTAACTGTGTGCAAAAAAAAAATGAGTTCAAGCTCATTTAAAAATGGTATCAAGAATATGTGTTTACAAATCATGTATATCTAATGTATATGTCTAAACAGAATTTGACATTAAATAACATAAAATGGTTGATATGCCATAAAACCTAAGCAAACCCAAATTTCACCTTTTGCCTTTCACGAAGATATCGATAAATTTTAAAAACTTTAATCAATATGTTCATTTATCCAGAGCATTCATACTTAGGCAGTCTGTATCTATCAAAGAAACACGCTATTTACTTCGTTTTATGATTCTATTCTAACCAGATCCTATTTTTGTTATCTCTCTCAGACAAGCCGGAACACTGCAAATACATTTATATTCATAAAACAAATAATTACCAAGCACTTGTGATGCTGCTCCTACCAGATCATAAGATACTGAATCATCGTAGAGGCATCTGACTAGGAAGTGACCCTCCATATTCAAATCGGCTGTTCTCCTAGAAAAGAAGAAGGAAATAGTTTATTTATGAATTTCTGATTCATTTGAATAAAGAAATAGTTTAAATAAAGCAAGTTGAAAATGAAGGAATATATTTAATGGCACAATTGGATTCAATGATTCTAATTAAGTGCAATATGTTTACAGGACCAAAAGAGATGGCAAATAAAAAACATTCTTTCACCCGAACTTATATAACAAATATGTTTAAATCAATTTTCATTGCTCTATTCGACTCTTTTACTTTAGTCCTTTAGATCAAGCATTTTCTTTATAATTACTTTATTGTTAAACCCATCTTATTGTTACTTTATATCTGATGCATTTTTACCAGTATTTAATAACTTGTTTTATTTCATCTTACTATTGATGCTTTTTAGTTAAAGTTCTCTAGAAGTTCGAGTAGCAACAAGAGTTCTGATGTCTACAGGACTCTTATCAGTATTCTGGCTGTTCTCAACAATACTGTAGCCTAGATGGTCTTGATTCTTCCTCTGATTTCCAGTTCGTTCACTGCTCTTTTCAAGCCATTGGGGAAACCTTCAAAGCGCACCAGATACAGTTGGTATCTCTTTCACTCGCATGCTCCATTGGTATTTTAGTTCTCTCTCAATGTCCAAGTATTTGTCCATCTTTTCGCTTTCTTTTATTTTTTCTCTGCAATCGAGAGAAACGGCAAAATACTGTAGACGTCATGTTCTCTCCCATTTTTTTTTGTTTAGGTCTGGTATTTAGCCATGTAAATCACAATGAGTCCCATTTTGTAGGACGGATTCTGTTTTGTTCATGTACCATTTGGTAGTAAGATCAAAGTCGTTGTTGTTATTATTATTATTATTAGTAGTAGTAATAGTTGTTGTTGTTTTTGTTGTTGTGGTACTCCCTCTTATCACTGTTGCTTTTCATTTGAAGCATATTCATTATTATTATTATTGCCTGTTTTTTTTCCTGACAGCGTTCACTGAAATCTGATTGACTGCAAATCCCCACAGACCTCCGAGACTTTTCTGACAATTCTAGCCGATCTAAACAATGCTGTAGTCTTGATGGACTCGATTCCTTCACTAATTTCCAATTCCTTCCGTCTTTTTCGTAAAACTTTTTGGATCCTTCCAAGTCCACTATCTACAATTTGTATCACTATATTCCATTGTTTTTTGGGGTTTTTTTTCAGTTCCGTGGCCAGATTCACGTAGTTGTTATTTTTTCGATTGTCAGATTTATCCTATAATTGTTTTTAGGGCTAGTAATGTTCAATGATTTATTGGCGAAATCTATTATTTGCAATTAGGGTAAATACAATAAAAAGACCGTGGAAACTGTCTAGTGAGATTTTTAATTGCTTGTGTTACGTCATCTAATTCGTACTATATTTTTTATTGATGGATTATTGTCACCATTTTGATTTGAATTGTAATGTTAACCCATCTTATTTTTCTTGCTAGAGCGGCAATTCATCTTTTAAATCAAGTCATGCTAATATCACGGAGTACCTTGACGTACTCTCTGCATCTGTTTCTACTATTTCCTCTAGACTGCATCCAGTGTCCGCACAGAAGTGATGTATATCAAGTTTTTGCTGATCAGTCCGCACTAGTGTACCTATGTGTTGGGGTCAAAGACATAACGTTGCTCATGAGTTCGTTCTTACTGCTGATGACATGCCGCGCAAGTTTCGTTTTTCTTACTTGGATGGTTTGTGAGATGAGAAGCAGGTGGTTCTGTAACAGCTGTTTTGTAGGGTACTGCTTCCGGAATTTTTATAAAATTGCACGCTGCATTCTTATGTAGTTCCCATCGACCATTTTATCTAAGCATTTCGTCTGTGTCTATGTGGTGCAACCATACTATAGCACTGACACAACCACAACTTTGAAGAAATTCCGTTCTGTTTCATCAGAGAAATTAGATTTCCATACGACCGTCAACCTGTCAATGGTAGTCCACATCTTCCCCAAGAGTACGTAGCCACCCCTTTTGGTATATAATAAATACCTATTTGGCATATAAGTTTTTTAGATAAACCTTATAAAGAGGAAGGTAAGAGGTGGGTTTTATTCAGTTGATGAACGGCTAGAAGTCTCGCTAAAACCCCAAAATATACGTCTGTAACCATTTGAGTCAATATATCAACTTTTGACAAAGTCTACCATCAACTTTCATCTTATGTTTTTCTCAAATATTCTCATATCGTTTCTCGGTCTTTTACCTCAGAGGGTGCAAAAAATAATTAACAATTTATTCCCAGGGGCGCTATTCGCAAGGAGCACCTGCTAAAAGGAGTAAGGGTCGAATTTATAGGGCAGTTTCTGAGATTCATTTGAGCGAAAATGCCGCCAGAGACTAAGCAATTTCTAAAACTGTCCCGCTGGAGTTTTGCTTCCTGCAAAGCTCACCACAAAACACTGACAAAGAGTCACATTCCTGCTTAGCAGGAAATCAGATAAAAATCTTCTCTTAGATTCTCATAGCTGGGAGTGTATATTGTAATTTACGAAGCTCTTTGCTTCGAGGTGGCACAAGGCCGACTGAATGGTGCACCCAATGAGACTCGAACTCACTCTTGCAGGTTTGCTAGTCAAGCTTGCTAACCATTACACTACCCGAGATGCCAAGCTGGGAGTGTATATTGATCGGTTATATGTCAATCAATCATACACAAATGTTCACGACATCCGGTTGGTCGGTAGTTGCTTTCGTAAAAAAAACATAATATAATAATTTTTTTTTATATTCTCAACAGCTTGGAGTAAAATATTATGACATTCTGAAAATTTTTGTTATGATAATTAATCAGTCTGTAAAACTAAAATAATTAAAATTTTGGTCTAAATACATCATATCACACCTTGTAATAAGGTTAATTATTATATTTTTACTTACCTAAATACTCGAGAGCCACCTGATGCTCTTGCTGGGTGACTTGGCAGTGCTAGGTTTATAGCTTGGCGCCTGAGGCGTCCCAAAATAGGAAATACCGCAACGATTAAGCATTTTTTGTAACCACCATGAATGACTCGATTTTTGCGTGGCTCGCCGCAATAAAATAACTTCATGTCAAATATGACAGTGTTGAAGTCGAATAAATATCTTACTGTTATGTTCTGGTTAGTGAACACAAGTAGTAGTAATAATAAGACAAACCACAATATGTGAGGAAAATAGTTATATTTACAGGAAAGAGTATTTACAAGTGAGAGACTGTTAGTAATAAGAATATAGGATTAGTGATAGAGTAATGATATACTTCAACAATAGGAACGGCTCTTCTGATCTGACTTGTAGGCTTATCCTTTTATTTCTTGTAGTAAATACAAGAAGGCACGAGGCCTTGTGGTTTTGGGGGAGGGGAAGGGAGCGGTCATGCTTTAACTATATTTTCTATGGGGAACCTAGCTAGCCACATTCGCCGACCCATTCAACAGTACAATATATAATTACTCGTCCATCTCCATGCACGCAGCAACCACCAAAATACCGCATTTGCTCTATGAAAAAGTCCTACTTAAAACCCGAAAGTGATGCATGATTTTATTTACAATGTATGATTTTTTACAATGAATATGATGGGAATGGGAGAAAAAACCCAAAAAAACATATATACACGAAAACAAGGAAAAAATCCCCCGTTTAGTTTCCCTCCCATCCCCCCGTCTATAAAATTGGAGGCCGACTGTTTTCCGGGTCGAAAGAAACCGGAAACAAGCCGGACCTACCCTAGGTAGGGCGGAAATCCTAATCTACAGAGATAAAAGAAATAAAGGGTCGGGGGCGGTATGGGTCGGTAGAAGCAGATAATATGATTTTTTACATATGAATTTTCAAGATCTTCAATAAAAGCGGGCTGGGATTCGGGTTGAGGTACAAAAATAATAGGGAGGGGGAAGATCTTGAGAAACTAACTTGTAGGCTTATCCTTCCCAGACTGATCTCCGCTACTGCCATGTATGGCAGATGGGACAGCTCATTATGCTGAAAAGGTAGGTGATACCCAACACTTACCAAGATGAGTTGGAATTGTATCACCAAGGAAAAGGGAGAATGATAGAAGTTTTTTCATTCAAAAATAGATACGAAAAGAGAAACAAAACAGATTTTAATTGGCTACTCACTTGATTGTTTCCCATACTTCTTCACCGAAATTCCGCAATACAAGCTGCTCGAGGGCGTAATTTACGAAACCATACTACAAAAGAGAAAAAGAGACAAAATATAAGACGAAAAAATTTTAAGTTGAGAAAATGTGTTAACTATTTTTATTTTTTCATCAATTTCTTTATTTTTCCTTTATTTTTAACTCGTTTTTTTGTAAGGAATGACCAATGATGCATTTCAACGAAAATATAAGTTGGCGACCATAGTCGAGGGTAACCCGAGGGCTCCCTTTTCGATAGCTACTACACCAAGGTGTAGGGGAGGGCGCTACTCCTTCCCTGGATTGCTCTACTTTACCCTTGATCCGTACCTTATAATGCTGAGTGTTAAGCAAGGAGGCATCAAGTACCATTTTTTGAGTCTTTAGTATGACTCGACCTGGGATTGAACCCAGGTCTCCCGGGCCATTGGCGCGATGAGTAGAACTTGAATTAATTCTTAACCAATGACAATGTTTATCTGCAGTAAAGACGTAACCAATACCACTCCATTTTCAGTCATATAAAAGACCCAGGATGCAAAACGTCAACATAAGAGAGAGCTCACTGTTACATGCAGGAAAACTGAAGAGTCAAACTGAATGTGTTAGTCTGGACAAAGAAAAATTCGAAAACTCCGATAAAAAAAGAAAATCAGCACCAATAACAAGATTTTCCCTTTCTGCACCATTTTACTCTAAATATCAGATGCCACAGCTACCACTAAAAACATAATTTTACCGCAAAATGTTTCCTCCTCTGCCACCAACTCCATCAGAGCAAACACTACCTCCACTAACAACAAAAGGTACAACTGAAACTCCAGAATCAGAAAAAACGCAAAAGACAATGGAGCTCGTCAAAGAAACGTTCGGACGACCAAATGCCAAAGCAAGACAGAAAAAAATGAAAAAAAAAAAAAACAAAACAAGATAATGGAAGGCGCCCGGGGAGTGAATTCTCACCTCATGAAAAGAAGAAATACTTTACAACCGCAGTGAGGTAAAGAACTTAGGTTCTTCCTCATTTAAAAAGAGGAGGATAGATTACATATAGAGGACCCAAAGAACCTTCCTAATAGAAAAAAGTATTGTTGTCAGATCTTGCAAGGCGTCTAAGGGAGCAATGCTCGCTCTGACCTCTCAGAATTTTAGCCAACACTTCGTGAGGCAGAAAAAATGAAAAACATTACTGCGAGATGCCCACGTTACATCCATCTCTCTGTTCAGTTAAAAAATTGGTTGGTTGTTTTTTATGGTATATCAACCTTTATTGGTTGTTTAATGCCAAATCCATTTTTATACAAATAATCAATTCTATTTCAAACAATTTAGTTTAGCATGAGTACAGTTTAATTGTCAAAAACATTTCTATTTCCAGCTATTCAGTTTAGTCAAACAGTTCTTATTCAAACAAATCGGTTTAGTATGAGTATAGTTTTTCTTCACACAGTTAAATATCCAAACAGTTCTATTTCAAACAATTCAGTTAAGCATAAGTACGCAGATTAATTATCGAAACAGTTCTATTTCGAGCAATTCAG
>CAUZXS010002413.1:100000-132500 GCA_963585895.1 Sepioteuthis lessoniana | reverse complement strand
GCTGCATTGTCGGTGGTGTTCAGAATAAACGAACTGTATCCTATTCAGAGGTGTAAGACCACACTCCAGAAAAGAGATGTTCTTGGTATATTATTGAACTTTATCCGGTGCTGAACATATAGTATTGGAGCGTTTGTTAGAAGGTTTGGCATATTAAACGATAATACTGACAATAAAACTTGCGAACTAAAAAATTGTGGGTATTTTGTTCCGAATCAGTTAAGGGAACTTATAGTCCTGTATTTTGCATTTACAGTCATCGTATAGATCCTTCCTGAAGGTAAACTTCAAATTAAATGACCCACCGTGGTGAGGTATTTTATGATAATTAAAAGATTCTCAGAATGCCACGTCAAATTGCTATAAATTCCAAGCTCGAAATTATTTATCACATTTAATCCTACACAATTTTCAAAAAAAAAAAATGAAAATCAACAAATGTGAGTATGAATGTACAATGAACAACGAGGTATAAAATATCCCTAGACAGTTTGATATCAATCAAATTGGAAGGTGTGTGTGTGTGTGTGTGTGTGTGTGTGTGTAAACCCCTTCCAAGCATTGGCAGGAAATTAGACGTGGTCAACTTTAACCGGAGTACAGTTGCTTTGAAATGAGTTTCCTTTTTCTACACTTGTTGCAGTACGAAGGCTGAAGCACACTGTCTGCTCATCTATTTGCCTATAGCTGAGAGGAGAATAGAAATAGATTTATACCTTCCCAAGGAAAGTGAAAATAAACGTAAGGAAACTGAAGTGAAATACAATCAAATATTCCTTTGGTTATTTGACCATTTTTATAATAGCAAATCTGCAATTTATAAAAGTTTTTAGCATTGTGTTCAATGACCAAGATATTTTGACTGCGTTTGGCTTGGATAATGTGCCAAAGGCGGAAAGTGGCATTGAATCTAATCCAATTGCACAAACGTGCAGTTCACCTATGTATGTAGGAATCTATGGATGAGTGAAATTAATAACTTCACTTTACTATAAGTCGAGAGAAAAGAAATCTCCACGTCCTTTTATTTAGATGTGCATATGTTTATCCTACAGACAATACTTATATGAAGTTATCCTTGTGTAAAACCCAGTCTTATCTTAGCTGAATGATGAATTATGCCTTGCAGCAAAATGTCTTCCTGCTAATTATTGTATAATTTTAGTGATTTCCTCTTAATGAGAACCTACGGGATGAATAATTCCTTTTAATGTTAAAACGTTTACCGTAATTATTTGTGTATATGGCGCACTATTTTTCCAGATCTTTCATCGTCAAACATAGTGATATCTATAATACATGTGATCTATATAAGTTTCTTTTTTCCTGCAACATGCCTTGGCATATTAAGGACGAGATGAGAGATCATATCTATATTCCAAACTAAAATAGAAGTAGTTTTTTTTCTACCCCAGCCAAAATATCGACTCAGCCATTAAAGAAAACGTTTCTTCTGTGATTTCTAATATATGAAGAATAAACTAAATAAAAATCTACAACAAAATCTATTTCATTTAATAGTAGTGATTTATCGTAAAATAATTTCCAGTGCACTTTATAAAAAAAATTATTTCCGGTGCATTCTTATTATACAATCATTTCCAATGTAATTAATAATTAGAATAAAATATTTTAATTAATAATCGACGTTATTTTAATTTTTCTAATTAGAATAGAATATTTTGATTGATAATCGAGATTCTTTCAATATTATGTAGAGGAACAATTTATGGAACCACTATATCATTAAATTACAACTAATTAACGAAACAAACCAAGTCCATAACTAAGAGCCTATAAAATGTATATAGAAACCAACTTTGAGGCAGCACCCATCTATTGCACACAAGGGAATATATCATAGTATATATATAGCCTACTGAAAAAAAGCCATGAAACTGATTTTTTTCTAGAAAAACAACTATATGAAAAGGAATAAGTATGGAACTGGTTGAGTAGTTTAAATTTTTTCGGCAGACTATAGAAAGTAGTCTACTTATCTTTTTAAATCATAATTGTTTAACACTTTCTATGTTGCCTGTAATTAAATCAATGGCTTCAGAACAGAAATTAAATGAATAAATAAATAAATAAAGAAAGAAAGACTTTTTTAAAAAAAACATTCGAACATAATCTCTACCGTTAACATTGACAGATGGAAAAATGTTCTAAATTGCAGCAGGCTTTAAACCATATAAAGTTTTCAAATGTAAGTACAATTTTTCATTTGAAAATTGAATTAGTTATTCAAAATACTTGTATCTTGCTGTAACATCAGTTCCTGTATGTTTTACAGCTTGATATCTATGTTCAATGAGAAATCTCCTTTTCTCATCACACAATCACACACACACACACACACACATATATATATATATATATATCAGTGGCGAATCTAGCCTATTTTTGCTACTCGTGCCCTCCCCACCCTCTGTCAACTTCAGTTCCCAACCCGTGGTCCGTGGACCCAAAGTAAGTCCTCATAGTTGCTATTACGTGATTCTTCATTGTATAGCACAGATTGACAAACGTACCTTGCATGGTGTTTTTTTTTTTTTGTCAACAATCAAGATGCTATATAATTTGTAGTCTTGTTAATACAGTAGATAAGATAATTTTTTTCCTTTCAAAAGTATAGAAGAAAAGAGAAGATGTTCATTACTATGACGAGAAAAATATGTTTATTAGAATAAAGAAACTGATGACAATATACACAGACACAGCTAGTAGTTTCAATTTCGCTTAAAATAAAGATTATTTGTTGAAAATGTATTCAAATAAACAAATTTTAGTTACAGAATGTAATATATGCAACATTCATTAAAGAAATAGAGATCTGTTAGTGAAAAAACGAATTAAAACACGCCGTTTAACCAACATTTACCATAGCGATGATGATGACATCGGCGACGGCTATAATCTGCTATCCCCCACTCTCTCTCTCTCTCTCTCTCTCTCTCTCTGTCTCTCTCCCTCTTCCCAAGACAGCTGTCAGCAGTCACAACATGCTAATATTTTTTAGCACAGTGTTTAGAGTTGCTCCTGCTATTGGCTACAGCCAAAAGCGGATTTCTCTAACATTACTGTTATTATAAGTGTCTAGTGCTGGGCACGGATAGCGCGTGTTCAACATTATAGCCAATTTTATGGGATGTTCAATGAATCTGACGGTGGCCGGACAAAGACCATCCGTTCAAAACAGCATCGTTGTATTATTCCCAGATATATTTATGAACTTTTGGCTACTTAGTTATCGAAACTTGAATAGATACGTAATTTAATTGAGATCAGACTAAGTATGTTTGCTTGAAATTAATGGATGATTTTTAATCCATTTTGAATAACATTGACCGAGTTATTGGTCGTGCCGGGCACGAGTAGCACTAGTCCTGTCTCCGCCCCTGATATATATATACTTTCGCAGTGTACTATATCGGCTTTGGTAGTTCTTTATCAAACCGTTTTACTGTAAAAATGTTAATATAGATGCATTAGAAAATACTTTTCAATAAACAAATTCGAAAATATTTTACAACTGAATAAACTGGAAATGTTTCTGTTGTGAGAATGCACTTGAAATATTCTTTCTAAAATTCATTGAAAATGATTCTACCATAAAAAAATGCATTGGAAATGATTTTACTATAAAAATGCACTCGGAATTATTTTGCAGTAAAAATGAATCAGACATTATTTCACAATGAAAATGCATTGTTGTAAGGACTCACTAAACAGTGGATAGCACTAAATTTAAACTATTTAGACGTTAAAGAAAGGATAAAGTACTTTAATTGATAGAGATGCTTGACTTCGATATGTAGATAAGAAGATTTAAAAGATCTTTGGAAATTAGTAAAATTAGAAAAGATTTTAGGCTTTAAAAATATAACAGTAAATTCCAACAGATAATTTTTGCAAGCAGTGTCACTTATTCAAGACGTTTAGTAGAATCTTATATTTCTAAATAAGTCTAAAAGCCAGATTTGGTTTGTAGGCTGTAGTTTACTAATGTTTTTGTACTTAATCTTATTAATAAGTTCTTTCCACCCAACCTGACTAGCAGTTTTATTATTGCAATCTTGTGCCACAGAGAAAGGTAACCAGTTTTGATTTCAAGGATATTTGAATATCATACCAAGGCAAATAATATCCATTATTCATATTTCATGTTAAATCTAGGTAACTGACTTCTGATTTTCAAAGAAAGTAGGCCGGTACGCTTCTCAGATTTGGCACAGTATGATATCTATATATCCATCTCGTCTGGAACCATACAGAACAAAGCCTAGTCATTATCTTCAATTGTTTAACTTGATATATTTTTAAACCGATTCGATATTTTCCAGTGGAAAATCCACTAATTAAGAGCAATTCTAATTAAGTTTAGAAATAGCATTTGCTCATATAAGGTGGTTTCTTCTATTAAGTTATGCTAACAGTTGCAGACAAAACTATTGCCACTACGATAAGCCATATCCTATTTATAATGTACTTCTATTTATATTTGATATTATGAACCTCTTTAAAGATAATATAAAAGTTGTATTAAAAATATCAAGACTAAACCTACATTTATCAATAAAGAAACATGAAAAATAAACGAAATGTTATTTTTTTAAATAGTCTCCATAGAATTCGTTTCACTTATTCAAGCAAGTTTTCTTTTGGTTGAAGTGTCCTTCTGAAACTTCTCTTTTGACATAGTGTGAAGATGTACCGTCATATTTTTTTACATGTTCTTCCCACCCTCAAATGTTCCTATTGAGATCAATTTAACATGTCATAAAAAAAAAAAAGAAAATATCACACAAAACGAAAGAGTCTGATCTAAATGAATTGTACTGTACAAGCATAATACAATGTTTTGACAAAAACTTCTGTTCAGAAGTATTGACTCTGGCTTCAAAATTTTAAAAATATTTTAAAATTGTGAAGCATTAACTCATCTAGACAAAATCCAGATGTCTAGATTGTGTCTAACCATTTCATTCTTTTATTTTATCATTTTATTATGTACTTTGTCGATGTCTTTTTCGGTTGATGAGACACTGCTTCCTAGGTGGGTGAATTTGTCTACTAGTTTCAGAGAGGCTCCGCCTAGAGTGTTTATGTCGCCTCTTTGGTTGTAACACATATATTTAGTTTTGTGTGCATTGACATGGAGGTTAATGCCTGTGGCGGCTCGTTCCAAACTATGCAGTAGTGTCTGGGCTTGATTAGGCGTATTCGCCAGTAACGCTATGTCATCGGCGTAGTCGGTGTCGGTAATTGTTTTTGCGGGGTACCTTCTGCTTCTTTTCTTCGTCAGCTCAAAGCCCACATGACTAACGAAAGCATAGACTGCTATCGATAGGCTCTCGATCATATGGAAATCAGACCTGACCGATAAAATGAAACGCAATTTTTTCCAGGCAGCGGTCGTATCGATACTGTTATATGGATGCACTACTTGGACGCTAACTAAACGGCTGAAGAAGAAACTAGACGGCAATTACACAAGAATGTTGAGAGCAATATTGAACAAGTCCTGGCGATAACACCCCACAAGACACCAACTATACGGCCACTTGCCTCCCATCACGAAAACTATCCAAGTTAGACGAACCAGACATGCTGGTCACTGCTGGAGAAGCAAGGAAGAGCTCATCAGTGATGTACTCCTATGGACCCCCTCATATGGCCAAGCAAAAGCAGGACGACCAGCTCGAACATACATACAGCAGCTATGTGAGGATACGGGATGTAACTCTGAAGACCTGCCAAAAGCGATGAATGATTGGGAGAAGTGGCGAGAGAGGGTCAGGGATATCCGTGCTAGCGGCACGACATGATGATGATTATGTACTTTAGCCAGTTGTATATATATATATCTTTATCGGAATTTTGAAATTAAAAATTTTGAATATTCAAGGAGTTATTCCAGATTTTTTGGTCTTAATCTTTTTAATTAAATCTTGTTTGAATGATTTTGGTACAATAGTTTTGTCGAGATATATTTACCAACACAGAAGAGAACAATAAATAAAACTTTAATTTCCTTTAAAAGAGTGACCTTGGCATTCAACATATTTATTTCAGGTAGTTTACCATTGTTGTAACTATACCCACGACACCGCACTTTTTATACGGTATAAAGCTACACAATTGTATTTCTTTTAACGTTCACCACGTTCTCGGATCTGATATTTGAGATTGATGTTCACTCTTTAGATAAAAAGAAAATGTTTCACAGACACAGAGCAAAGACTTATGATAATGGAGTGTTGCCCGGGTAAGCCATTGAGTTTTGACAGAAACTGCGGATCAAATATTTCCAGATTGGATTCATGATTCCTTTTCAAGCTGGCATTAACTTGTCAAGATTAAGTATAGATGTCTAGACAATTATCTAGACTTCAATTTAAATTCTAAAATGGAAATAATCGAAGCATCAGTCTCTACTCCTTTGGATCACACCTCATATACCTGAAAACTTGTATCAAGTTAAGAAAAACAAAAAAACAAACAAAAAAAAACGTATATGTATAAATAGAAAAATTAAGACCGACCCATTCAACTTTTCGATGACACAGAAGCGAATATAAAGCAAAGAACAGAGAATAGAGAATTCTAATTACTAACAGAGAAATGGAATGGTTGATTTGGTTTGGTTTTATGGCATATCAACCAAATCCTCTTAATACGTATATATTAAATATATGATTTGTAAACACATTTTGTTTACAAAAACGTTTTTTTTTTGTTTTTCACACAGTTAAATGTTTTCTAGGATTTCTAACACGTATAATTTTATAAACTATTAATCATTTGTTTACAGAAATATAAACTTTAAAATACAGGCTTGTTTTCAAAAACATTTGAAAATAGACTTCACAGAGTGAAGTACTAACAAGTATTGCTATTTTACCCTACTTATTCTGTTGATATATACTCATTCATCAGTAGACAGTTAAATGATTGCAGGTATTGTTATATATCATAGTCAGTTCAATTAAACATTAGTCACTTGTTTACAAACAATTAAATGATCAAATAGTTCTACTTCAGACAATACAATTTTGCGTTATTCATCTGTTTGCACTCAGTTTCAATGTCAAATAGTTTTATTTTACCTATAGAAAGGATCCTATCAGTTGCTACCACTCCGGAACAAAGTGGACATGGCTGCAATGACAATGAAGGGACACTCTATATTCTCCAAAACAGGAGCTTTATGATCGGATGCTTTAGTGACATATACAGGTGACTCATTGGGGGAGTCGTACCGCTCTGCAGAGTTGCAGTCGGTGTATTCGCTCTCTCTCTCTCTCTCTCTCTCTATATATATATATATATATATATATATATATATATATATATATTTATATTTATATGGGCTGGAAATGGAATGAAAGTGTGAGGTTTAATACTAAAAAATTATTTTGACTACTACCCTTGGCGAACTTATAAAAATCATAAAGAAGAAAACTTATACCTTTGATTTAAATAATTTCTCTTACGCATATTTTATGAAGCCAGAATATCCATCTATTAAATTAATTTTTTTTTTTCTTATCTTTTATTAGTTTATTCGCTGCTGCGTTTAATATTAATTTTTTTTCCAGGGGTACTAAATAAACTTCACTTTAAATACAGTTCATGTTGTTCTCCCTACCCTACATACACTTATGCTAAGAATAGAAGATGAGTGGGTTGATAGTAATGAAGAACAGAGTAACGTTGTGTCATATCACATTGACACTTAGAAAAGTGACTTGTGTGGTGATTGAAAGTAAGAAAACTAGGGAGATAGTCAACGAGAGAGTTAAAGAAAGACTGAATGAGTAAGTAGGAAATGGAGTTAGGTAAAAATATTAAAAATATATGACAGATGTGTAAAATAATAGATAGGAAGCTTTAAAATCAAATAAAAAAATGAAAAGAAATAAGTGATGGGTTAGTATTCATGCGCTTGCAAAAATCTTGCTATTATGAGCAATTTTATGGTATTGCTCCTAACGTACACGAAGAAAAAGAAACATTTAAATATATATTTACAGAAATATAAACTTTAAAATACAGGCTTGTTTTCAAAAACATTTGAAAATAGACTTTACAATTTGTGGTTCATATAAGAAAAATATATGGCATATCTTTTCCAGTACATAAAAATAAATGTTTCTGACATTATAACGTTATTTATCTTTTTTTTTCCCAATATAAAAAATGAAAAGAAATGAGGCCTTAATTTAATTCTTAAGGTATAACCAATTAGAAATTATTTTTCTTTCAAAATTCTTGATGCGTAGAATTTTCTGTCTCCAACAGGCAATCAATGTACATTGTGTTAACAAGCAAAAAGACCTTTTTTTTAGCCAAAAATAAACAATTTCCTTTTTTTTTTTATTGAACAACATAGAAATTCTTGTTTGTTAGCAGGAATTCTTTCGATTCACTTTATATATGTTTTTCAAGTAAGAATCACCTTCTATATACGCAGAATCATGCAAGGATACTTGTGAGTCAAATAATGTCAAATGTATAGTTACAAAATAACATATCCTGATGACTAATTTTTCGTTTATACCTATATGAATTTGTTAACATCCATCAAAAGTATTTTCTTTTCTTTCCAGTTGTAACTGACGGTTTTCACTGAAGTCTGAATGACAGCAAGTCTCCTCAGCACTCCAGGTTTATTCAAATTATTCTAGCCAATTTTAATAATACCGTGGTCTGGATGTTTTCGATTTTTCCTCAGATCTCTAATTCCGCCAGACCCTTATTAGGACATAAGTAAAGTTGGTGACCTTAGTTGAGGGTGACCCGAAGGCTCCCTTTTCAATAGCTACTACACCGAGGTGTAGGGGAGGGCGCTACTCCTTTCCCTGTATTGCTCCACTTTACCCTTGAACCGTACCTTATAATGCTGATTTGGTTTGGTTTGGTTTGGTTTCTTTGTTTAATGGCATATCAACCCTTGTAGGTTATTCAATGCCAAAGCCATTCTCATAGAAGAACAGTAGTGTTACTATTAAACCCATAGCTGGGAGGATAAGGGGGTTCATACCTTTCCCAAGGGTATTTGCCTGAAAGTGAACGTGATAGCGCGACTGGAGTACGATCTCGCTTACTACGATTCCGCAGTCCATCGCTTTAACCATCATACCACGAAGACACCCCTTATAATGCTGAGTGTTAAACAAGGCTGCATGAAGTGCCATTTTTTTGAGTCTTTGGTATGAGTCGACGTATGATTATATCCCGGTCTCCCGGACTATTGACGAATACTCACTATCACATTCAGTTTCTACCGATTAATTGGGTACTCTGGCAAGATCCAGGTATTTGTCTATTGTTCCTAACTCTTTTAATCTTACTCAATAGTCTGTTGGAATGGCAAAATCCACTTGATAAAAAATTCTTTTATTCGTGTTAACTGACACTAGTTATGACTTTCTATATTTGGTGATCCCTTTTATCTAAAAGTCCCAGAAATTGTCATACGTGCCATTTTCTATGATATACATTTATGCTTGTGCAAGTAACATTTGTCAGCATGGCCAAATTTTAGTATTTTGTTCAATTTCCTGAGAACAATAATTTGGAGTCTCTTGCATTCGTTTTGGGATTGTTTGTTGCATTTACTTATTATGTGATTAACTGTTTCATCTTCTTGCACAATTCCAGAAGGATTGCTTTTCCCACCCAGTCGCACGTGCACTTCTATTCCTTTTGGGGTTGTTTGCTTCATTTACTTATGATGTGATTTACATGACTTACTCTTGTTATTCTTCTGCGTATTATCAATATCCTACGAATTATATAATTATCAATACCATTCAGCAATAACTTTTCTTTTAAATGTTATAAATGCTATCATAATTCCTATGATTCTGATATGTTAAAGAATTATATTTTGCTCTTATTACCATGTTTCAAAATGTTATGCTTCTTTTCCCAAAATCATCTTATAGAAAAGTCGTTTTTTTGTTATTTGGTTGGTTATTTGGTTGATTGGTAGGATTGGTTTACGGTATGCCAACCTCTTCTGTGTCACTTAGTTACAAACTTGGTATTCTTTGCAAGCAATTATAAAGTTTCAAGTCATTAAAGTTATTGATCCCTGCCTCCTACCAAACGGTGTTTGTCCCAAGGTTTTTTTTTTATCGTGGGGATTAAGGGGTAGGTTGTGCACGAGCAAAAACTTGTGTTCTGTCGGCTGATGCTGATCATAGGATCGGTGGGTAAATGCGAAACTATGCAACCCTTTGCCAAGTCTTCCGGCGTGTATGTCATGTGACATTGTGGCTCTTAGCTTGAACCAGACCTGAAAGTCTAATGCTATGCTTGTCATTGATTCTTTACCCAAGCGAAGGTGGCCAAGCCGGAGCCGGTGGTGGGGGATTCGGCCTCGAATCTATCGTTGACTTAATACCCCATCCGGTTACGAATACCAGACGGCCCAGCTAAAAAGTCCGCGAAGTTTTAAGTAAATAACGATTATAATAGTTTGTGAATATTGATAGCTTCAAGCATCTATTCTTAAGACTAATTAGTTTTGCGTAATTATATGGCGTCAAGTAACTATTTTTACTTAATAATAATCCATTTGCATTCAGTTATTTGGCTTCAAGTATCCTAATAGGTGGTAACTCCACGCCCGACAGAACTTTAGAACTAGAAACATACCATCAGATGCACTTGATTTTTATATCCCGAACATCGTAAAACCTGTGAAAGAAATTTTAAGGACAGTCGAACTTGTCCAGAAGTTTTTGGATATCAACCACAGAAAATTGCTAAGGGTCATTGTCCAACAGCAGAGTCTAATGTGACTTTTTCTACAGGTTGACATCAGATACAAGTCTTACATGATGAGGAGAGGGCAGTTCACGAGGAACAACATCAATCATGGCTGACCCCAAAAGTTTCATGATTATGTCATTTCCAACACGTTCATTCCAAAATCTCATGATAAGAATCCCTTGGACTACTATGTCGTGGGTTTTGTCGAAAGGGATAACAACCAACATCTTCATAATGCAAAGAATTTTTAATAGTGATCATCATTGATATGACGGTAAAAACGAATAAAAATTATCATATCCCAGCATGTAGTCGATATTTAAGCCATATCAAGTCTTTTCTCAAAGCTGTGGTGGGTTGGGTATGGAATAACTCTTTCTCTTTATCTCAGTTGAATATGACTTGCAATTTTATTTTATCCCTTGTTTTTTTTTTTTTATTATAATTCGTTTTTCAATTTCCTGATGTAACCTCTCAGCATATTTATTTGTTATGTTTACAAATATAAACATTATTGCAGGCTTGGTTGAAAAGAACATACAAGGAAGAAAGTGCGGATTTCTTTTTTTAAAGATTTGCCTTGTTTATGAACAAAGGAATGTAAATCTAGATCGAATGAATGTAGAAATCATCTGAATGCCTCAGGGTTAAAAGCGGTTTTGGTTGTCCCCAAGATTTTTTTTTTTTTACTTATTTTCATGGAATTTAAACATAGTTAATTTTCTTTGGCTAAAGTCTTTTAAGAATAGTGTGAAGTGGTTTTTGACATATTTGGTTTTAAACAATTTTGACATTGACCATTGAAGTGATTGATAATGTTGTGCAGCAGTCACAAAACAAATTGGAATTCTGATATATTGA
This sequence comes from Sepioteuthis lessoniana, assembly GCA_963585895.1. Classification (NCBI taxonomy): domain Eukaryota; kingdom Metazoa; phylum Mollusca; class Cephalopoda; order Myopsida; family Loliginidae; genus Sepioteuthis; species Sepioteuthis lessoniana. Next base: position 120,851 of record CAUZXS010002413.1, on the reverse strand, counting down.
TTGAATGACAGCATGTCAACTTGTCTATTGTTATTTTATGTCAAATAGTTTGGGAATCGAATTCATTTTACATTTGTACGTACATTTTTTCTGAATTGCTTTTATTTGTATAGCGTTCTTTCAAATACAAAAAAAATTGAAGTTCTATTTAACCTACAAATTGAACCCCAACAGGTCCTACCATTCCAGGTCAGAGTAGAGCTGAGAATAACGGAAATGAAGGGGTACTTCATACTCACTAGCCTTTCAGAACTGGGGCCTCACCATCTGGTGGTGTAATGGTTAGCAAGCTCGACTAGCAAACCTACACGAGTGAGTTCGAGTCTCATTGGGTGCCCCTTTCATATGGCCTTGTGCCACATCTAAGCAAAAAAGCTTAGTAAATTTCCATATGACGGACACCCCGAGGGCAGTTTTTACCTCGCTGCTGGAGATTAATTCTGCGTATTCTTAGCCCCACTAACAGGGTGTAAGAATAGTGTCGGCCAGTCAGGCGCCAGATTGCGTCATACAACATTTATAAGAAAGAGTGGAATTTTAATTGTTAAATTAATTCTGACCTGCCTGTCCTTGTCCAAACAACATCTCACTGATGTTGAATAGTGACAGAAAGAAGATTTCTTTGACAGGCTGCGGGTGGCAAACAGGATGTGCTACTGTGTGTAAATATTTCCAAAACACGGCGGAAATGTCTCGTGAATCGCGTGGCTGGTATTCCGGAATTGTGATCCCAAGAACTTCATGGGAGTCTGGAAAATCATATAACCAAAAAAGATTTTCTAACCGTGGAGAGAACGAAGAAGCGCAAAGGAGCATTCAAAATAGTCGCTAGAAGTCACGCCGTTCTGAGCACTGGCCTTGTGCCAGACGGACCAGGATTTGGCGGTAAAGAGATTTTAAGGTTGTACCTGACTCGCTAAAATGAGGAAGCTAGGAAGATTAAATGCCTTGAGATAATGCCGGACGCACGAAGTTGAGAAGTGTGAAGAAATAGACTTGTGAAAGAAGAAGAAATGTAAATAAACTGGCTCGCTGAAGTCAAAAGCGGCTATAATCCCATAAGAGAGAAGACGGATGGCCTTTGGAGGCTGTAAAGTTAAAAACATATACAAGTTGAGATGATTAAATGTTTTGAGTTAACCCTGTACCAGTCTAATAAAAGAAGCGGTTCACTGTAGATTCCGTAACTCGCTCTGTGTCTATATCTTAGTTGTGACCGGCTTTCTCTTTCACCCAACTATTTCGTACATTTTGTAATACAAAGACAAACAAGAATGGAAGCAGATTATATATATATATATATAAACGATATCTCAATATTTTCAGTATATAACAGTGAAAGTTGGGTTAACTAAATTTATAGTTAAAGGTTCAAGTGTTTCAAGTCATTTTTTACTTTCATAATATCCGTTTTTTAAACAACAATCCTATATATGCGGGTTTCAAGTGATATGTCTTTGTTGAGATAGTTTCTAATTGGACTCTAATTAGAGTGGTATAGGGTGAGACATGGAGATAATGTAATAGTGGTTTGTTCAGTATTGTAAATCAATGGCGTATTAAGGATGGAGAGACATTCTCCTTAGGGGTAGGGGATTCTTATAAGACATTTGTTTGGTTAATCGGTGCTGTTAATAAAAAAAAAAAGTAGTGAAAAAATATTTTCTGATAGAAATCGATTTCAATAAATCAATAACTCACCATTTTTATTTCATTCCCTTGCAAAACTTGCACTCAGTAATTGACTTGTTGAACAGGAGAAAAACAAAATTACACAGGAGGAAATTCCCTGTTTATCTGACGAATGAAAAATATCACAGATAAATTTGACACCGGGTCCTGCAAAAGAAATTAAAAATCAAGTTAAAACAAATCAACAACTTCATTATCATGATTATTGTCATTACTATCATTAGGTTTAGTCTCATATTATTATCATAATTTAGTAACATCCTCATCCTCATCAACAGCAGCAGCAACAGTAGCAGCAACAGTATTAACTCGTACAGATAGTACAGATTCTCTGGACTATCTATCTATCTATCTATCTATCTATCTATCAGAAATAGCTGATGTTCGGTCCTCTATTCCACACCAAGTGTCCACACAGCGTTAATGGAAGCAGGTTCTTACTAGTCGGCAAACACTGGAGTCTACCTGTGTAGAAGTCCAAAGGAAAATATTACTGATGAGTTCTTCTTTTATACTCCCATATAATTATCATCATTTATATCATTATATGTCCATGGTCTAATGAGTAGAGTGTTTGCCAATAGTCCGGGAGGCCGGAGTTCAATCCCAGGTCGAGTCATGCTAAAGACTCAAAAAATGGTACTTGATGCCGCCTTGCTTAGCAGTCTGTACTATAAAGTAAGGATCAAGAGTAAAGTGGAGCAATCCAAGGAATGGGGTTGCGCCCTCCCTTACTATTGAAAAGGGAGCCTTTGGGTCACCCTCGACTAAGGTCGCCAACTTTCCTTTTCTTTTATCATTATTATCATGATTTATATCATCCTGTCAACATCGGTATAATTTGTGTCAGTATATCATTATGATCATTATGAATATCCTCATATCAATTTCATCATAATTCAAATCATATCAATATCAAATCAAATCAAATTCAAATTCAAATCATATCATATCAAATCATATCAATATCATCATAATTTAAATCACCATCATTCATATCACTACACGATTATAATCACTGACTATAGGTCAAATAGATCAGTTTGAAAATGACTCGTATTGGATGTGAATATTTGATACCATAAGATTGTGCGTAAATTAATTCTATTGAAGTTGCAGTTGTTTACCAAGGTTTATAAACAGTTACTCGAAACACTATCATCGTATCATTTACCACCATTTATGCTATCGTGTATAATTATTTATATCAAATATAATTAGAATTATTCATAATATATCATTGCTATCGCAATTTATATATGGCCGGGCAAAAGCAGGACCACCAGCTCGAACATACTTACAGCAGCTATGTGAGGATACGGGATGTAGCCCTGAAGACCTGCCAGAGGCGATGAACGATAGGGAGAAGTGGCGAGAGAGGGTCAGGGATATCCATGCTGGCGGCACGACATGATGATGATGATGATGATGATGATCGCAATTTATACTACCATACAACAATCATTTCACATCAGGCTCCTTATTTATACTAGATTTTCTAACGTGCTCTCTTCCTATCGATTGCTTTTCAATATTAGATTTTCAGTATTGTTTGTTTGATCTTTGCATTTTCTAGCCATTTTTCGAAGCAAACATATGAGAGGGTTTCTCAACAGTGAAACTACATGGTGACTTGCTAATTAAAATGATTTAAAACACGGAATTCCTAATTGCTGCAAAACATGGCCAAAAAAATCATGTTTAGTATGAACTGACTCAAATGAAATAAAAAAAAGTAGCATCTTTTGAAATTAGTTTCAAATCTGATTTGCCCTATTAGGGGGTTAGAAAATACTGCATTCCCTGCAAAGATGGTGTATGTATGATATTAAACTGTATTTGATGTTGTGGAACCGGTTCAGGATTTCAGGGGAGAGTGGAGAACCTCATTATTAAACATTTTTCTGGTACACTCTGCCCGGAGTTGTAATACCTGATTAGGTCCCATTTATTAGTAAAATATATGTTTAAAAATTATTCGTATTGGATAGAAAAACTTGAAATGATATAACTGTGCAAAGTAATTATATTAATAGTTAATTGAAGCTATAGTTGTTTACTAAGGGTTATCATATTTACTCCTTTAGAGTATTTCACACCAGCGTTAGCTGATGGATTTTAACTGGAGTTTGAGAGAGAGCAAGTCTCCTCAAGTCTCCAGGACTCTTCTCAGTATTCTGGCCGTTTTCAATAATGCTGCCGTTTGGATTGTCTCCACTCGTCCGCCAAATTCCAAGTCCTCCAGGCCCTTTAATAATCCTTTAGTTGCTGTGCCAAAAGCACAATCGTCAGCCTCATGTTCCATAGTTTTTTTCAATTCCCTAGCAAGGTCGAAGTTCTTATCCTTCTTTTCACATTCTTTCAGTTTTATTCTGTTGTCAACCGAGAGAGCAAAGTTGACTATTTTGCAGTATCTCTTTTTTAATCATTTTTCTAAAATTTTATTATTATAAGTTCTGGTCTTCTGGCCGAGATTAGGTAATTCGTGTGTATGTCAAAGTCCCATAGGAGTTTATGCGTGTCATTTACTAGGACAGGTGCTGGGTTGGGCATATAGAATTTGTTCGTATGGTCAAATTTATATTTCTTGCACATTTATTATTTACTCATTTAGAGTTCTTCACATCAGCGTTAGCTGATGGTTTTCCACTGGAGTTTGAGAGACAGCAAGTGTCCTCAAGTCTCCAGGACTCTTCTCAGTATTCTGGCCATCTTCAATAATGCTGTCGTTTGGATGGAATCCACTCGTCCGCCAATTTCCAAATCCCCCAGGCCCTTTAATAATCCTTCAGTCACTGTGCCAATAGTACCAATCACAATTGGTATAATTATCACTTTAATGTTCCATAGTTTCTTCAATTCTCTAGCAAGTTCAAGGTACTTATCCTTCTTTTCACATTCTTTCAGATTTATTCTGTGGTCGGCCAGGACAGCGAAGTCGGCAATTTTGCAAATTCTCTCTTTTTTTTTTTTTTTTTTTTGGCTTATTTTTATAAGGTCTGGTCTTCTGGTCCAGATTAGGTGATCTGTGTCAATGTTAGCTGAGGCTCATTCCCTGGAATCTTAGTGACAGCAAGTCTCCTCAGGTCTCAAAGATTCTTCTCAGTATTCTGGCCGATCTTATCAATGTCCTCGACTTGTCCTCTAGTTACTAAATCATCCGGTCCCTTTATCAAACCATTGGTATTGTTACAAATGCACCAGTCACAAAATCTAAGTACTTATCTCCATTTTCGCTTTCTTTTATTTTCATTTTGTAGTCCACCGTGACATTAAAGGTCATTAATCGGCAGGTTCTCTTTTTTTCTTTTTTTTTTTTTTTTGACTATAACTTGGACTGGTCTTTTTAGGTGATCTGTTTGCATCACAAAACCCTAAAGAATTTTGTGCGTCTCATTCGCGAGGACGTATTCTGGGTTGCCCATATACCATTTGGTAGCATGGTCAAATCTCAGTTTCTTGCACAATTCCCTGTGGATCACCTTCCCCACGCAGTCTGGTCAAGTCTTATACTATGTGTGCCGTAATTTGCTGCATTCACTCCATTATTATAACTATTTTTTTTTACTTAAAACAATATAACTGCTTGCAAATTATTTGTATTTTATAGGAATAACTAATCATATAACTGTATGAAACAAATGTTTATTGACAAAAAGTTCCATTAAAAAACCCATCGAAAATTAAAAATCTACTTATGATTGCTACCAGATAGTTACTCATTAATTCAATTCCTGCATTAAATAACTCATTAGGAGTTTATATACCAATAAGCAATTAAACCAAACCAAAACTGAATCAGTGATGGTTAGTTATTGGCAACTTGATATTATTATTAATACGTTTATCATTATCGTCATGACGTGCCTCTTGCACGCATTTCCCTGAACCTCTCTCGCCATTCATCTTTATCGTCCATCGTTCCCAGCAGGTCTTCTTGGCTACGTCCTGTATCAGTACTGAGCTGTCATAGATACTTTCTAGCTGGTCGCCCAGTATTTGCTACTCCGTGTGAGAGAGTCCACAGGAGTACATCACTTACTTTTCCAGCAGTGTCCCGCATGTCTTCTTCATCTAATTTGGATAGTTTTTGTGATGGATGGTAGGTGGCCGTACAGCTGCTGTTTTGTTGAATGTTGCCTCTAGGATTTATTCAATACAGCACGTAGCATTCTTTTGCAATTTCCGTCAAGCGTTTTCTCCATACGCTTAGTCAGCGTCCATGTACTGTATATCGATAGGCTATCGGTCATATGGGAGTCCGACCTAACCGATAACTACGTTTATACAAATCTTTAAATTTGGCTATTAATATTCTGATTCAATCATTCGCGCTCTTCCTTAAATATTTCGTCTTAATTATATTCTACGACATGCTAACATTCTTATTTCTTTCAGCTAAAGGTTAATCTAGATGAAAACCATAAACTCTGAATTTTAACTGGAAATAAATAACGATGTTATGTAGTAGAATTTCAATGATGAACCGTAAAAAGGATTTATAACGTTCAGCTAAATATTGGTAAAATAACAGAATATTCTTGCCAGCTTGCTTCATTAGTGTATCTATCATTACTTCCAGATTGCTTACAATACCTGCCGTTACTTGGTACAGACTAGTTGTTAAATCTGTTATTTACTAGGCTTCGCTTTGGCTGGTACACGGACTTCAGGTTGCTTATAGTACCTGCTCTTACTAAATATTCACCCACTGAAGTGACTGACATCCATACAGCAGTATCGATACGACCGCTGCCTGGAAGAAACTTACGAGCAATATTGAACAAGTCCTGGCGGCAACACCCCACAAAGCACCAACTATACGGCCACCTAACTCCCATCACGAAAACTATCCAAGCTAGACGAACCAGACACGCTGGACACTGCTGGAGAAGCAGGGACGAGCTCATAAGTGATGTACTTCTATGGACCCCCGCATATGGTCAAGCAAAAGCAAGACGACCTGCTCGAACATACATTCAGCAGCTATGTGAGGATACGGAATGTTGCCTTGAAGACCTACCGGAGGCGATGAACGATAGGGAGAAGTGGCGAGAGAGGGCCAGGGATATCCGTGCTAGCGGCACGACATGATGATGATGATGAAGTGACTGACTCCGGGTGGGAAGTGGCTAACGTATTGGACTGCGACTTTCGCTCTCCAGTCACCCAATTACATTCACTTTCGGACTAATACTCTTGGGAAAAGTATGAAGTGCGTTATCCATTAGCATTAGCTTTAATTATACCACAGCTGTTCTTCGTCAAGAATTGCTTTGGCATTAAATAACCCATAAGCGTTGATAAGCCATTAACCAATGAAGCTATACCACCATTCAATTTTCTACGACAATAACAACGGCACTGAGTAGTAGCAGACTGTTTTCTTCAGCCTTGGTGAGTCAACTAGTCTAGGAGAAGGAAAACTCTGAATTCAAACCTGTTTAACTCCGCTTAAAAATTGACCTTGTGTCATATCCTGCCCGAGCGGAGGGGTTGGAAAATAGGATAACAGCGGCACTGAGCAGTCCTCCTAAAATAGGATCTATATTGCCTTTTTTTATTTAAGTTCCAAACCCAAGAGATCATTATACCGGACCCTTTTTAGGTATTACTTATATGTGAGAGTTATCTTAAAAGTTTTGGAATTATAGTGTTGCTATAACGATAATAATATAACATGAAATTTTCGTAAATTATTCCGACTTTCGTGTCGTTTATTGAACATCTTATCTATAAATGGATTGCGATAATGGGAAGCGGGAAAAGGGATAGGAAAACAGTCCAGAGAAAGATTTAGATATGATGATAATAAGGAGAAAGAAATCTCTTTAACATGTCTACCACTTTGCATTAAACGACCTTGTCTTTTACAGCCGAGTTCTAGTTGATTTTAATGTCACATGATTATAATAGACAGTGGTTTATGATAAGTCGACATATTTTCACTCACATGGCAGCCTCTCCTTTCCTTGTCAAGCTGAGGCCAAAATTCCATCAGGTGATCAAGTCTAGGCAGACCATTAGTAAGAAAGAGAGAGAGAGAGAGAGAGAGAGAGAGAGAGAGAGAGAGAGAGAGAGAGAGAGAGAGAGAGAGCCTTGACATGCTCATCTGCTCATTGACTTCACGCGGAAGAAAGCCGCCCTCATCATTACTCTGTTTTCTTTAATGTAGGAAGTGGATACATTAGAGGGTGTTTGAGTTCACTTTCTGTTAAATTCATTTTTAGAGTTAGACCCCATTTTGGGAAGAAATGTGAAGTAATAAGAAATCTTTCATAAACACTCCTACTCTTCCTGATTTGTTGCTACTCTATTTTAAGCTCCAGAATCAATATTTAAATGAACATTGATCTCATTTTAACCAAGGTAGCTGATTCAATTTCCTACGACGATAATCATTGCTTTAAGTGCACCTTCAAAAATAGGATTCATGTTACCTTTTTAATTTATGTTCTCAGCGAAAGGGATCATTTTACTAAACTTTGTGTTAGCGTCAGTTAAACACGAGGGATCCCATAAAATGTCGCATTAGCTTTAAACTAATTTAAATTTTTAAAAAAATCCATATTAATCAATACTCAATTTTAAAAAAAAATAGTAATAGGATGCTGCACTTGCACATTACTGTGTTTTGCCAAAAACTACTGATCAAAAAGTATCAAGACTGCTAACCAGAAAGTAGCAAGGATTGGTACTGATTCGTGTATACAAATTCTTCATATCTAACAAGCTGTCTATATAAATAGGCATCATTACTTTATGATATAAGTCGCTCAGCGGAGTGATTATTTCATTTAGATCTCAAATTTTAATAATATTTAGAGATCCTGATTAGATACTTATTTCCATAGATTTGATAATTGGAATTAAAAAAAAACATTCATAACTCGTAGTAGATGTAAACTGGAAAGTTATTTTGAAAGGAGAAATATTATTAAAGATCAAGATCATAAACCCGTTCGACTTGGGAATGTAAACAGGCAAAAGGACTTCCCTTACGGTTATATATATCTACATATAATTAACATTGCTAACGCACATACACACCCGTATATATACACACACATATATATATATATATATATATATATATATAGAGAGAGAGAGGGTGAATAAAATAGGTTAACACGCTTTTATCTTTCTGATATAATTTCTATCTCCACATGTTCCCCATCCCAGTCAACACTTCCCTAACCAAAGTATATGACATCAAATTCAACATTTATATGGGAGTATTTTTATTGGAAAAGTAAAACTGATATCTAGTAGTCGACCTGGGGAAGATTCCAATTTTATATTGACTTTTGGGAGAACAGGTTAAGTCTACTGGCTGAGAGTAGATGATCTGCATGCATCTTTTTTTCTCGGGCAAATTCTGATTTTTGCATATAATATTTGTCAGTTTGGTGAAATTTTAACCTAAATAATCCAGACGACAACACTTCTAATGTCTTCTAGAATAATTAAAAGAGAACTGGAGGCATTAAGAGGCCTGTTCTCATTCAGAATTCAGTGGAAAAACCCCATTTAAAACTGTTTTTTAAAAAATTGTAACAGTAACAACAACAACAATAATAATAATAATAATAATATGTGATGACAGGGACGAACTGAACCACCACACCATGGGCGGAAGCAGTAAATTGGTGCAAAGAGAGTATGAGACAAGAAATGATTGAATGGGCAAGGTGATCCATTATGAATTATGCAAGAAGTTTAAATTTGAGCCTACGTACAAATGGTATATGCCCAGCACAGAATCCGTCCTGAAAAGTGAGACGCACAAAATTCTTTGGGATTTTTAGATAAAACGGATCACCTAATCTCGGCCAGACGACCAGACCTAGTGATAGTCAACACAAGAAAAGAGAACCTGCCGAATAGTTGACTTAGCCGTTGCGGCTGACCACCTGGATACTTAAAGTCACTAGCTGTCATTTAGACTCCAGTGAAAAACTCCCAGCTAACACTGTAGGTTAAAGGTCTCAAATGAGTAAAATGTTTTACTAATAATTATAGACTGAAGTAACTAATTATAATCCAAATAACTTGGATGGTTATTTGTTTTAAAAATATCTACCTAATCATAAAATCTACAATATGACGAGTTGGTTTTAAGGTATGTCAACGGTCGTTGGGTTATTTTGTGCTAAATTCATCATCATCAACATCATCATCATCCTCTCGCGCCATCAACACGGATATCCCCGACTCTAAAACACCAACCTTCTCTATCATCTATTGCTTCCGGCAGGTCTTCAAGGCTACATCCGGTATCGGCACAAAGCTGCTGTGAGTAGGTTCTAGCTGGTCGCCCTGCATTTGCTCGACCATGTGATGGGGTCTACAGGAGTACATCCCTTATGAGTTCGTCCTTACTTCTTTAGCAGTGTCTGGGTCGTCTAACTTGGATAGTTTTGTGATGAGTGGTAGGTGGCCGTACAACTGCTTCTTTGTAGGGTGCTGCCTTCTGGACTTGTTCAATATTGTTCGCAGCGTTCTTGTGTAGTTACCGTCAAGGTTTTTCTCCGTACGTTTCGTTAGCGTCCATGTTGTGCATCCATACAGCAGTATCATCACGTCTGCTGCTTGGGAAAAATGCATTTTATTTTATCGGCCAGGTCTGATTTCCATATGACCAATAGCGTATCGATAGCTGTCCATGTCTTTGATATTCACGAGTTGATGTCTGTCTCGGTTGATGAAGCACTGCTTCCTAGGTAGGTGAACTTTTCTACTAGTTTCAGAAAGCTACCGTTTAGCGTGGAGATGTCGGCTGTTTGATTAACGAACATATATTCCGTCTTGTGTGCATTGACATGGAGGCCTATTCCTGCAGCTGCTCGTTTCAGACCATGTAACAGGGTTCCGGCTTGGGTGGATGTATTTGGCAGAAGTACTATATCATCAGTGTAGTCCGCGTCCGTAATTGTTCCTTTTACATAGATGCAAGAATACATAGATTTAAACAGTGGCTTCGGAAATGAATAAACCAGTTAACATTACTTGGCAATAATATTTCATCAACGGAAAGCGATGTCAATGTACGGATATGTAAATCATGGACTACTATTTACAGGTTATCAATTATAAGGGAATAAGATCTCTCTGAAAAAGAATAAATTTGAAATATTTTCAAGGTGTAGCTTAGTCAGTGTTGTGTTTTGACCTTTTGACCCGGCCAAAAATGCCATTCAAGGTGATGCACCGGAAGGAGGTGACACATTCTAATGGCACTTATGAGAGGAAATCGCGTGGGCGGAAATTGGCTGATGAAATGGGACGAGCTAAAAAAATTCCCATGATACACTACAGAGTGATGCACCGGAAGAGAGTGACCTCTGAACTGCATGACAGTTATTTCCGCTTGATGACGATTAAACATTCGATTTCAAAGATCGAGTGGGCGTCGAACGATTATATAACTCAGTTGAGTTTGACGGTCCAGTTGAATTGAGTTCCGGTTCCAGCTGAGTTCGACGCCCAGGGGGCCAGTCGAGTTGAGTTAGAGCTCGGACGGAAATAGACGAGATGTGGTAAGGAAAGTCACATCAGGCCGAAGGGGCCATTTGGGCCCTGATGAGTTGAGGTCCGGAGAAGATGCTGATAAGATGCAATAAAGAAAGCAAGCACCCAGCAGAGTGGACCCCAGAGCTCCGGTTGAGCATCAAGAGAACAAGAAAGACACAACGTGACGGCCATGAGAGTGAGGGGTCAAAATATTGCAGTTTTGTTCGAACTCCAGCTCCCTCTCACAGTAAAACCCCACACAACCTTTTCGAACCCTTGCAATAAAGTGTGAGGTAAATATTTTATAAAGAAGTCTTCCTGCGTCTTTTCTGCGTGCGTCTGTCTTTGTCACTGCGTCTGATTAATTTATTGCGTTGGTATGTATCCAGCATATATATGTATATTTCTACATGAACATGCATATAAGACAATGCAACAACAGTACTATTGTAAAACTGCGCGATTCGCTCTCTACTGTAGTGCAGAGAGAAAATCTAAGTGGGAAGTCCACAAGTAAGCTGTGTGCTTTTCTGAACAAATCCTGGAAGGAGCACCCCACAAAACTGTTTTCTTTCATTTTATCAATAGATATTCTAAGCACTGAATTACAACCTTTAATAATATGTCACGCAATGTATCTACACAATCATTTTAAACACTTCATACTTTGTAGCAATATCTATGATTTTTAAGGGTAATATTGTAATATAGCTCAGAATCAGTGTAAACACTATCTCAAATCTATTAATGTGATTTATATGTAGGACCTTAACATGTAATGTCACTACGGGTCTGAGTGTACTGGAGAAAAGAGGCAATGAAGGGACTACTTCACACATTCTAGAGCTCTAGAAGAAGAACCTCACCACTGGTTACACATCCTGCACAAGAAAAATAATTTTTAAAAACCAGTCATAACGACTTCAAGATAAAAGAATTACTGGAAATCGTAAAATGAGACAATTCTGCCTCTGTTTTAATGTTGACAATGAACTTTTCAATCAACTCATATAGAAAAAGAAATTCTGTGCAGAAATTATTGCCTTAAACTCAAAAGTTATAAGAAATAATTCCACTGCTTATATTTCAGTGTGGATAACAGACACTGCCTAAAAACATAGCACAGATGTTCTATTTGCAGAGTTATTACTGAAGTTGAGAGAATGGTCCCATTTTGTACCGTAATGAAAATTGACGACCCCAAAATAGTCTATTCCGGAAGCTATTATATCGACGTATAATAAGTATTAGAGGCACGAGTCGCGTCATGATAAATGGCAAAGAAAATGAACTCGACCTACCGAGTTCAAATCTTTAATTACCCGGTTTTCAGTAGACCAGCATTTTCCACCGAAAATTACCTATACATTAAGATTTTAAAAGATACAAATAAAAATGAACACAACATAATTATTTATTAAAACCTGCCCTTTAAAACCATTAGGCAAATTAAATTTCACCGATATTATGATAAATATTCTGGGTTAGTAAATCAAACATGTTGAAACGTTAACGGTATAGAAGTGTAATTACGTATTTTAAAAAAAATTGGGGTGTTCTCGTGGCGTAATGGGTAACCTGATAGGCTCCCGTACCGTAGTAGGCAAGTTTAAGCTCTAATCAGGTTATTAAATCCACTTTTAGAATAATTCTTTTGGGAAAATGTTGAATTCCTTTAACCACCTGCAATGTGTTAAACAGTACTAGTGGCTAGACTGTTTACCAATAGCCCGGGAGACTGGGGTTAAATCCCAGGTCAAGTCATACCAAAGACTTAAAAATCGTACATGATTCCTCTTGCTTAACACTCAGCATTATAAAGTACTGATCGAGGGTAAAGTGGAGCGATCTAGGGAAAATAGTTGCACCCTCGGTTACGCCTCGGTGTAGTATCAATTGAAACGGACTTTCGAGTCGTCAACTGTTTTTCTACAAGGATCATATTTACCAACCCCTCCGCTCGGGCAGGATATGACACAAGGTCAATTTTTAAGCGGAGTTTGACAGGTTTGAATTCAGAGTTTTCCTTCTCCTAGACTTCACCAAGGCTGAAGAACCCAGTCCGCCCTACTATTTACCCATAGCTGGAGGTAGAATAATTGGATTCATACCTTTCCTAAGGGTATTAGTGCTATGTGAAATGTAATCAGTCTCGTCCTGGTTTTGAACTCGTGTTTCCGTGTCCATTTTCTGCGACGATAACCATTACACCACAGGCACCACTTGTTCTTCTATGAGGATGGCTTTAATATTAAATAACCAACGAAGGTTTCTATGCCATTAAACTAAAACACTAAACTGAATGTATCAAAATTGTACTGTTTCGAGCTAAATCATAGAAGGATGGGATTTGAAAAATATTTAGATAACGCGAATATATTGATAAGATTATAGAAGGTTGGAACTCACAGAAGGCACATTTATAATAGAACAGTATATATGGATACGGAGTTTGACATCAGTTTTAACGTGTGGTTTTCTCTAAAGTGTAAGAAACACCAAGATTTTCAAGACTCCAGGACTCTTTTAAGTATTCTAGATAATTTTTAAAACGGGCTGAATTGTCTCGATTCTTCCTCTGATCACCTGTTATCCCAGTCTCTTTTCAAGAATATTATTATTACCCAGAGAAAAGTTTGGTTGGTTGGTTGGTTTTATGGTATGTCAGCCCTTGGTGGGTTATTGAATGCCGAAGTCTGACGTTTGGGAAAAAGTAAAATGGAGATATCCAGGGACCGGAGTAGCGCTCTTCCGTACACCTCGGTGTAGTAGCTATTGAAAAAGGAGTCTTTGGGTACCCCTCGACTACGGTCGCTAACTTTCAACTTTTATTCTTAACACAAATAATTTGCATACAGCTCTTTAGTTACAAACTTTCCTATGTAATACAAATAATTTGCGACTTAATGTATGATTTCAATAACTATTCCAATATAATAATCATCGTGGATTTACATACAGTAATATGATTTCAAGTATTCTATTCAAATACTAATAATGTTATAGCAGATCCTTTTGACCGAAGGATAATACCCAAGCAAGGGTGACCTTATACTCTAGGGAGTGTAAGGTCACCCTTTCTGGAGGCAACACTATGATTCATAGATTTCTCCTTGGCATACGGTTCTATGTACAGAGGAAAAATGGAAGTAATACTGCTTGCTTATGGTCTCCCGAAAGAAACTGTTGCCGAAATGATGATCCTTTACAAAAACACGAAGCAATATTTCACTCACCAGATCGAAACACCGACTTCATGTCACTGGAGTCATGAGGAACAGGGCGTCATATTTGTTTATACTCTGCCTAGACTACGTACTATGAACGTCCATAAGCCCAGTGAAGGAAAATGTTTTTGATTTAAAAAAAAAAAAAGCAAGAAGCAGCAACTATAATGGACGCAGACTACAGCGATGATCTAGTGCTTCTTGCAAATACACCAGCCCAAGCAGAATGCATTGGTCTCTACATAAACTCAAATAAAATTGTGTATATGTGTCTTAAAAGAAAAGGAGTCACTATAGGTGGCAAGCCTTTAAAATTAGTTGACCAGCTCTCATACCTCGGCTGCCATATCTCATCTATTGGAAGCAATGTCAACATACGCATAGGAAAAGCGTGGAGTTATATTGATAGATAATTCATCATATGGAAAACTGAACAATCTGATAAAATAAAACAGGATTTCTTCCGAGCTGTAGCCGTATCAATACTACTATATGGATGCACTACATGTATGCTAACAAAACACACAGAGAAAAAAATGGCAACAGAACCAGAGTACTGCGTACTATCTTGAGCAAATCCAGTAAATAAAACCCCATAAAGCAGCAGCTGTACGACCATCTGCCCCTACTCTTACAAATCATGCAAATCAGACGATCAAGATATGCTGGGCAACTGCTAAAGAAGCAAGCACAAACTCAATAGTGAAATTTTTTTTATGGACTCCTCCACACTGACGTCCCATTGTTGGACAAACAGCTAGGACTTACATTAGGTTTATGCAGACTCAGGATGCAGAGTAGAAGACTTGCCAGGACGGATTGATGAAAGAGAGAGAGAGAGAGAGAGAGAGAGAGAGAGTCAGTAAACTCCGTGCTCGCAGCATGACTTGTTGATGATGTATTTACCCGACCCCAGCGCACGAAGAGGATACAACGCTATGTCAATATTTTCGTGGGGCTTTAAAGGTTTGAATTCAAAGTGCCCCTCTTTTAGACTTGGCATCATACTGAAATTAGAGAGCCCAGTCTGCTCCACCTTTTGCCTATAGAAGGAGAATAGCTGGATTTATACGTTTTCCCAGACTAGCAAATCTATGTGAAATAGAAATGCCTCGTCGAGGACTTGAACTTAGGTTACGGTAACCATTTCCTATGACAATTACCATTACATCACGTTCCTCCGAAAACTTTTGAATATATTCTCAAGTATCTATTCTAAATATGTTTAATTAGCGCATAGTTATAGGGTTTGATCTAATAGTTTTCAGAGATATCTTTTTAAACTATAGATTAGAGCCTAACAAGTTCTACATCTCCGGGTAGGAGTAGACCAGGAGATAATAATAACGAAGTAATGACTTCATACGCACCAAAGCCCCGGGAGAAAAAAACTCTCTTTTTCAAAGCCTCAACGTCTTTGAGTTATGACAGACAGGGACCAAAGAAATATTTAGCGAATAATAAGATATTTTGATACGGATAATTGTCTATTCAAGTCAAGTGAGTTGAATCTTTTTGTTTTTCCCATTCTGGAGTACATCATGTGTTTTGTTGTTGTTGTTGTTGCTGCTGTTTCTGTTGTTGTTGTTGTTGTTGTTGGTATTGTTGCTGCTGCTGCTGCTGCTGCTATTGATTTTTGCGTTTTTAGAATCCCAGATGGGTCAACAAATGATTACTAATATTTTTCCACGAAGGTTGTTTGGCACAAAAAGTGATTTTTGGATTATTTAACTTAAAACCTTTCAACTTCTTTGGTGCCAAAAGGACTGGGAATGAATCATTAATATTTATTTTAGTAAACGCAATAACTGAAAGGAATCATTTATTCTTAGGTCTTTTCCCAGGATATCTGAGCAGACAACGCAGAAACCATGGACACATCAATATCCTTTTGCGCAACGAACGTCTTATTTACTTTCAAGTAATACACTAAATAGTCAATTTTATATAAAAAAAAAAGAACAAAAAAAAAAACAAAACCATTCCGACTCTTTCAGTTACGTTTGTATTAAATCCTTACAGCATCCTTCTTCCGGTGGGACTTTGAATACACCGACTGCATCTCTTGCACTAGGTTAATACCCTTCTTCCCCCTCCCCCCGCCAAAAAAAAAAGAGGTGTACTTAATATAACACTAAACTACATCTGATGTTAATGTTCCATTTCAGTGGATTACTTCTTCATTGTCAATACACTCTGATCCAGACTGCTTGTATTGATAGTTTAAAATTGTTATTAGATAAAGAAAACGGTTTCAAGCTAACAAAAGAAAGAAGCAGAAGGTACCCCGTCTAAATAATAGCGTGGACATGATAAAAATATGAATATGTACCAGTCTTAGAATGATTGGCTTGGTGAGGTTTTATGTCATATCAACTGTTGTGGGGTGTCCTCGTGGTGTAGTGGTTAAAGCAATGGACTGCGGAATCGTAATAAGCGAGTTCGTACTCCAGTCGGGCTATTACGTTCACTTTCGGGCAAATACTCTTGGGAAAGGTATGAACGCCCTTATCCTCCCAGCTATGGATTAAATAGTACCACTACTGTTCTTCTGGGAGAATGGCTTTGGTATTAAATAACCTACAAAGGTTGATATGCCATTAAAAAAAGAAGCCCAAACCAATCAACTGTTGTTGGTTATTTAATGGCAAATCATGTTTTTACGTATATATAAGATATATGATTTGTAAACATATTTTGTACGTACACGCAGTTAAATGATCAAACAGTTCAATTTCAAAGATTTCAGTTTAGCATAAGTCAACAAAAATAAATGGAAGTCCAGTCGGTTAAGACTGTTGAATAAACTGAATGTATCCATGCAGAGAGGTGAGATCCCCCAATGAGTGTACAGAGTATGACATTAAACTATCTAATAGCGAGGCTACAACTTGGAGGTTTGGAAATGGGGATTATCCCTTCCTTACCACCATTCCCATATCCACTCTGACCGGAGTGGTAGCATCTGATATGGTCCTATCTATGGGTCAAATAGTACAAACTATGCATGCAACAGATGACTGGTGTTAAATTGTAACTGCTATAAAGAAATACTTTAAACCATTTAACTGTTTAAAAAAAAGAACACAGACTCGTTGAAGAATGTTATCTACAAAATGTGTTTGCAAATCACACACACACGAACAAACATATATATATATATATATATATATATATATATATATATATATATATGTGTGTGTGTGTGTGAAAAAACGATTTAGCATTTAATAACCTACAATACCATAAAGCCAAACCAAACATAAATTAATTTTTTCCTAGTACTGCAATGTATAACTAATAATTCAATTAATCATCCGTTATTTGTTTACGACAAGTTAAAATATCAAACATTTCTATTTCTAACAATTAGGTCATCTGTTTTTTTACTCAATTTAAATGCCAAACCGTTCTATCTGACTCATAGATAGGACCTTATCAGATGCTACGACTCGAGGCCACAGCGTCCTGGGGGCGATGGTAATGTTGAGGTACTTCGTATTCCCCAAAGCTCCAGCATTACTGGAGCCTCACCATTAGATTATCTATTGTCGTATCAAGGACACTTGTTAGGTAAGGGTCCTACCTCTCGGTGTATTCTACAGCCACAGTCGATTGTGCTCTCTTACTCCCTTGCAAAAATTTAGCATTAGTTACTTTGGTATATCTTTGAATATGTTGGCAGTATTCTTTCTAGAGTGTCACAACTCCATCCCCAAAAATCAGATCCTCTAGGAATGACACTAAACTGTCCCAAGTTGTGAGGCTCTAGTTCTTGAGATTTGATTGGGTTGAGTACACCTTCATTTGTGCCATATTCATATTCACAATTAACGCTATGTGTGAAATGGACATATAATGTACATAACAATAGAACATAGGAATCTCGGAATTCAGGTACGAAACCTTTTATTAACTTTGAGTTAATGGTTTCGACGTAAGGAGGAGAGACACAATCTTCTATGCTGTCTTATTCAGTTGGCCCCCGTCTCGTGCGGCCCCCGTCTCGTGCGGCCCTCATAGGGCGCAAGTTCGCCTCGCGTCTGCGAGCTCCAAAAATCGTTCCTTCTCGTTTGGCGTCTAGTACCCAACTATGACTTTCTTCAGATTCTCACACAAACCTCCGCGCGCTTCCGGTGCGTGACGTCACCCGCACCCTGTCACCCGTTTTGTCTCGGAGTATTGTGACATCTGAGTGACACCTCCATCCACCCGCGCGCGCCCGCGTTAACACCTGCCTCAATGTTGCACATAACTAACCCATGTGCTGAGCCGAAAGGTTCTCAGCCTAACTAAACTCAAAGGCACGAACCGAAATCCCTCGGCTATTATATAACACAATGCCATTACCCCCATGTCCTCAGCGCCCCAGAGTAGAACAACCTTGTTATGTTCGTCTATAGACAAATATATCTTGATTATTTGTATTAGTTAGGAATGTTTTAGACCATTTAACTGTGTGTAAAGAATTAGCTTTAAAAAGTCTTAAATCAAAGTCTCTTCAATCCATTTAATGTAAGTTTTAAGTATAAAGAATATTACTTGAAGGAATTATTCTTTACAAATCATTAATAGCATTAGTTGTTTGAAACCATGTAAAATGCATAAAAAAACGTCTGACATTGGTTTTAAATAATCCGGTTTTACTTTAGATACTAAAAGTTAAGCAGCGATAAATCTGATCCTTTCTTAGCTAGGTGACCTCTTTTAAATCTCAGCCACTATATACAACGAGTCGCTTTGGGCTTAAGCAAAGCAATGCTTAGCAAATAAGTAAAAAGTAAGTAAAGTTGTTGACCTAAGTCGAGGGTGACCCGACGGCTTCTTTTTCAATAGCTACCACACTGAGGTGTTGAGAAGGGTGATACTCCTTTCCCTGGACTGATCCACTTTACTCTTACCTTATAAAGTTGAGTGTTAAGTAAGGCGGAATCAAGTACCATTTTTTGAGTCTTTGGTATGACTCGACCTAGGATTGAACTTCGGTCTCCTGGGCAATTGGCGAAATCACTTCCTATTAGACAAATTATCCGGTTTTAGCAAATAAAGTCGAGGAAAATTATAACCACGTACTACTACTCTCTCTCTCTCTCTCCCTCTCTCTCTCTTTCGCTTTCTCTTGACCTTTCGCAAATCTCCATGCTTTTAATGTATTTCTAAGGCATTCCTTCGTTTTTTTTTAAACTCATTGCTTCTCATTTCTCTCTTTTCACGCATCGTCTTGTCTAGGTCTCTCACTCTTTCTTTCTTTATTTCTTTCTTTCTTTCTTTTCCTTCTTTTCTTTCGCTGTTACTTACTTACAAGTCCTACGATTTACTTTGGCTTTCTGCCCGAAGTCATGACGTAAATTTGATTCCTAATCCGCTACGTAGAGCCGATAAAAGTTCCCATGTTTGCCCTTCATTTGCGGAATTTTATAACAACCTTCCAAACAAACTTGTTTGCACACAGCATTTGGCTTCTGTTTTTCAAACCGAATCACTCGTTCTTGCGTGAAATCGCTCTAAACATTATTTTTCGCATCCCACACGCACCCTACGTCAAACAAACAAACCAACAAAAAAAAAAAAATAGTAAAGAAAAGAAAAGGAAATTAATTACCACATATATTCGTGCGTAAGTCGACTTTTGTCCACTTGATTTTCAGGCCAAATTTTTTGTTGGTTGATTGATCGATTAATTGATTTTAACAGCTTTCCAACTAGGCCTTTTTCCGCCAGAGGTTAGAGAATCGCGTTGTTTATTCGTTCTTTATATTTTTTCTAGTTGTTGTTTCTTAAAATTTGTTTCCCCCCACTTTTTTTTCTACACTCGGTCCTACTGAATACTATTAAAATTTTACTTAGATCTATTTGACCTGTTGATAGGAACCTAAGTACTATCTCTTAGAGTAGACCTGGGAGAAATAAAAATAGGTGGGTATTTCACAAACTCAAAAACTGGAGCCTCAACATTATTGTTGTATCGAGACATCACCAGGACTCTTCTAGACAGTCAGCTTGTTATAGGCCCCACCAACTGAGTAAGCAAAGAATAGTTGTCCATATATACCTAAATGATAATATTTTAAGAATGAAATTAAGATACTATCGGGAGAACAGCGGAAAAGGTAATTAAAAAATTGATTTCAAAGGTCAATTATAAAATCATTCGTATATGTAATCGTTCTAGGCCTTATTTCTCAAACATAGCAAACGAAAAGAAGAAGAAAAAAAAACCCTTTATATTCGTGCATAAGTCGACTTTTGTCCATTCTAATTTGCGGGCAAAAACGTAGTACCTAACAAGTACTAAATCTAGGGGTCAATGTAATGGTTAGGAAAGGGAAAACTCCGCATGTCTTTACGGTAAGTACTAAGATTAGATTAGTTTAGGTTGGGCACAACGCTAAACACATAGAATGCCCAGTGAGAAACGA
>CAUZXS010002413.1:37500-95000 GCA_963585895.1 Sepioteuthis lessoniana | reverse complement strand
AATTAAGAAATAACATATATAATCCGGATTGTATTTGTGTATTAAGTAGCGATATCCAAGAAAGAAACGCTAAGATTAGCGTGAGTAATGGTCATTTTCTATATCTTTACAAGAAAAGCAATTAAGAAATAACATATATAATCCGGATTGTATTTGTGTATTAAGTAGCGATATCCAAGAAAGAAACGCTAAGATTAGCGTGAGTAATGGTCATTTTCTATATCTTTACAAGAAAAGCAATTAAGAAATAACATATATAATCCGGATTGTATTTGTGTATTAAGTAGCGATATCCAAGAAAGAAACGCTAAGATTAGCGTGAGTAATGGTCATTTTCTATATCTTTACAAGAAAAGCAATTAAGAAATAACATATATAATCCGGATTGTATTTGTGTATTAAGTAGCGATATCCAAGAAAGAAACGCTAAGATTAGCGTGAGTAATGGTCATTTTCTATATCTTTACAAGAAAAGCAATTAAGAAATAACATAATATCCTGGAAAAACATCAGTGTTAAACAGTGTAATAGAAGTAAAATGATTGATATTAAGAAAAAATTGATTTTTCAAATTATAATTTTTTTAAATTTTTTTTTAGAAACACTTTTTTTTATTCTTTGACAGCTCGATTTCTCTGTAAAACATCTCACAATTTTTCTTAGCTGTTAGTAACGCTTACACTCATTAAAACATGTGCGTTATGTAAGGTGAAACATTATTGCCATAAATAGTTCAGTGTCTGAACGCAAAGTAATAATGATTGCTTGTATAACCTTTCAGCTTTAATTCAAAGAAAATAGGTGGCGTGGAAACTAGAAAACAAAGAAGAGCGGTAGTTGTGGGTGGGGTAAAATGTTATCAACACGCCAAAACATAATGATTGAAATGAGTTCGAATTTCAGTCGAGTCTACTTATAGTCAGGACTCACCGTGGATTAGCTGCTAACGTACTGGACAGTGATTTTGCTGTGAGGGTGTTTGAAATCCAGTCATGTTATTACGTTCCACTTTGGAATAATACCCTTGGGAAAGGCATGAACTCCCTTATGCCCGAAGCGATGATCTAAATCGCTCTAGTGCTGTTCATCAACGAGGACGGCTTTGACATTAAATAACCCTCGGATATTAATATGCCATTAAACGAAAAACAAGAACTAATTATCTGAATATCTTTACTTCCAATGAATGTTCTTAGAAAAGGCATGAATCTATTGCCATAAATAAAAATTGGTGCCCGTTCTGAAATGCAAAAAAAGAAGCACAACAATGTATGAAGTCATACAACATGGTGCAAAATACAAAAACTGCCTGGTCCAGTCGGCTGGAGCTGTAGAATACACCGACTGCTTCTTTATAGATGGTTACCCCCCCCCCGCATAACGAGTGTCTTGATATGATGCTAAGTAATCTGATGATAAGGCTTCTGTAATGTTGGAGTTTTGGGAAATACAGTGTGCCCATTTATTAATATAGCTCCCGGGTCCACTATGGCCTGGTGTGGTAGCACCTGATAGGGCCCTATCTCTGGGCCAAATAGAACTAAATGTGTACTTATGCTAAACTAAATTGGTTGAAATAGAACTGTTTTATATTTAACTGTGTATAAACAAAAAAAACTCTGCTTATGCTAAACTGAATTGTTTGAAATAGAACTGTTTTGGTAGTTATATGTATAAAAATGGATTTGACATAAATATCCTATGATGGTTGATATATCATGAAACCAGACCAAACCAAGCGAAACCTCTCTTTTTTGGTTTAAGTGAATAAGCCTAATCGTAGATTTAACCATAACCCTTAAAAAAATGAATGAGCATTCAACTGTTAGAAATTGATCCTCAGTTATGAAGAATTCTTCCGAAAATAAAATACCGTTTTTATTTTTATTGTTTTCTTCATGTTGTCTTTTCTTTCGATATTATTAAATAGCAGAAATACGTCATTTGGCTGTTTAATGTTAAAGACAGATTTCTTTAATTGATAAATCAGTTTCTAATAATTAATGATAATAATTAGTATGTATTTACCTGACGTGGCCACCAGGGGCATTATTCGACATAAGATAGATTTTTAATGGGTTTTGAATTCAGGGTTTGTTTGTTTTTAATACTAGACTTGTAGCCTTATCAAGGCTGAAGTATATAGTCTGTTCTACTATTTACCTTAAGCTGAGAGAAAAACAGATGGATCAACGTCTTTCCCAAGGGTATTGGTGCAAAGAGAATCACAAATTCTCTTGCTCAGTATTTTAAGTCAGAATAATCACCTGAAATCAAATATAGATTCAAGTAATATCTCTTGAGAAAAATGTTTTAGATGTAGGTATTCGACTTCTGCATTCTGTGGTTGTTGGTTCGATCCCTAGTGGTGGAGATCACGGTATGCATTGCTGATGAGACCCAATAAGGTCGAAACAGTAGTTCAGTGGTCCGTATGTAGGTGTTTGCCGAATTTTCTAGTCATGGTAATTCAATTAATGACTTCAAATTTCACGCAATCATATGATTTCAAATAATAATTATTATTTACAACAACAACCCTTTCTAAATAATCAAATTAACTTCTTTAAACAGAATATCCCACATTTACGCGATTTCAAATATTCCCAAGTTCACCGACTGTAGTTGAGGTGGACCCGAAGATTACCTTTTCAATAGTTACGACACCGAGATGTAGGGGAGGGCGCAACTCCTTTCCCTGGACTGCTCCACTTTACCCTTGATCCGTACCTTATGATAATGAGTATCAAGTAAGGAGGTATCAAGTACCATTTTTTGAGTTTTTTGTATAATTCAAAATGGGATTGAACCCCAATCGTCCGGACCATTGGCAAACACTCTACCTTCAAACATCTATTTGATGAATATATGGGATCCTAATAAATACTATTACTCCGGATGAGATTGGCCCAGTACCAAATGGCAAGTAAGGGTTGACTTCAAACACTCAAGTACTTAAGGACCTCACCATTGGATACCGTCAAGTGTCACGCCGAGAATATTCCTTCTTTGGTGAGGCGGTCTTGATTCTCTGAAGATGATGTAGTCAGTATTTACCCAACTCCTCCGCACGGGTAATATGGGACACAAGCGGAGTTTAACAGGTTTGAATTAAGAATTTGTCTTCTAAACTGGTTGCCTAACCAAGGCTAAAGAACCGAGTCTGCCCAACTATTTACCCATAGCTGGAGGGAGAATAATTGGATTCATACCTTTCCGAAGTATATTAGTGCTATGTTAAATATAATCAACCTCGTCCAGGATTTGAACCCGTGTCACCGTGTCCATTTCCTACGACGATAACCACTACACCACAGGTACCTCCATCACTGAAGATGATGCGGATATCATTATCATCAAGATCATGAAGCTGTAGTGAAAACACGGATCCCCTTGGCCTTTTCTCTCTCACATAACCCGTCCCTCACGTCCATTGCTTTTGGTTGGTCCTCCACTGTCCTCACAGAACTGATGCATATAAGTTCTTGCTGGTCAGTAAACACTGATATGTTCATGTGTGGTAGTCCACAGAACAAAGTCACTTATAATTTCGGTTCTGCATCACCAACAGTGCCAATCAGGTCTCGTTCGTCTTACTTGGATGGTTTTTGAGATTGCCGTAGAGCAGTTTCGACTCGAAATCGGAAAATTATTAGGCAGGGCTAAAATCAGAGCGGTTAACCAGTAGAACACACTATACGTAACAATGTTAATGCACCGGTTGGTTGTGTTCTCGTGGTGTAATTGTTAAATCGTTGGATTGCCGAATCAGAGTAGGCGAGTTCAAACTCCGTTTGTGCTATTACGTTCACTTTTACGCAAATACCCTTTGAAAAGGTATGAATCCCCTTATCTTCCCAACAATTGCTTAAATAGAAACTATGCTCTTTTTCTAGAAGGATGGATTTGGCAATAAATAACCCAAGAAGGTTGATATACCATTAAAACGCAACT
Organism: Sepioteuthis lessoniana; assembly: GCA_963585895.1. NCBI lineage: Eukaryota > Metazoa > Mollusca > Cephalopoda > Myopsida > Loliginidae > Sepioteuthis > Sepioteuthis lessoniana. The sequence continues at coordinate 91,046 of CAUZXS010002413.1, read as the reverse complement.
TACCATTACTGTAGGCGACTGCAATTAATCTCTTATTTAGTGAAAACATTTAACAAATTAAGCGCAGATATTAATATGAAATAAAATTCTAATGCAAATTGATTATAATAGTAACGCTATGTTATACGCCAATTACAACAGTTGATGCACTGAGAGTAAACATAAACAGGAAAGTCTCAGCATTCAAGCGACTAGCCAGACAACTAGAGAAACTAACGGTGAACGTCTTAATGCAAGTAGTCTGTTCTTATCTGATTTCTTATCTGATTGGCTATCCTCATTTAGACCAACTTTGTAAATTGTGATCCACCAGTACCTTACTTAGTAGGAATCGACCAATTCAGCAGGTAAAGTTTTAGCCAAGAATATTGAGCCAGAAATTTTGAGTTATATGCCAAATCAAACCGAACGTTGCAATTTAGAATATATTTGCTTTGAACCGGGGACATAATTTTGAAAATTTGATGGTCTGGTTCGTTGGTTGGCTGTTTTGTTTTACGGCGTATCAACCCTTTTCGGGTCATTTAATGCCAAGGTAAGTTGTTTTGATAAAAGTTTCCAACAGTTCATTTTAGTGTAAGTAGAGATTTTTGTTTACACACAGTTAAATATTAAAACAGTTCTATTTCAAACAATTCACTTTAGCATAAGAACGCAGTTTAAACAGATAAATGTAAAAACAGTTAATTTCAAACGATTTAGTTCCGCGTAATTACACAGTTTAGTTCTTTTTGACTCAAAGATAGATCCCTATCAGGTTCTACCACTCCGGGCCAGAGTAGACCTGGGAGCGATGGTACTCCCCACTCCCTAAAGTTCTAGCATTACTGGAGCCTCACCATCAGATGGTTTAGTGTCATATATAGGATACTCCTTAGGGGAGTCTAACCCCTCTGCAAAGATGCAGTCAGTGTATTCTCTTGCCCCAGCCGATTGGGCCCCAATGTTGTCGACCTTGATGATAAATAATACATAATAGTAACCTTTTTCATTGGATGATATATAATTAACTAACAAAAACATTTGGGATGTACTTATGTATGGCCGATAGTGTATAGTTTGCAAAAATGAAATATAACTTTATTATACAATAAAAAAATCCAACGATACATTATTAAAATCCTGTAACAATAAATATGAATATCACACAACAATATGCAACTCTTTCATATATTTACGCAAAGGCGTCCCCGTGGCGCTGTGGTGAACATGATCACCTGCAGATCGTTGCAAGCAAGTTCAAATTCCATTTAGTTTCGGATTAATACCCGAGCGAAAGGTTCAAACTCCATTATTCTGTCATTAAATAGTATCTCTACGGTTCAACGACGGGGATGGCTTTAATACTAAATAACCTAGGTATGTTGATTAGCCATTAAACCTATATATAAGTACAGTTTAATTTTTACTCACCTAGCGTGACTTTCGTATAGTTTAGTAATGAATTATACCTAATAATGACTGGGGTTTTTTTGTATAATGTTCTGCTAGAAATAATAAAATCCTGCTTTCTTTTTGTGTAGAAGAGAATTAAGTTGTTATAAGAAAGTGGTTTGGGGCGTACTTATTTCTGCGTGATACCAAACTGATTTTTACTCTAAACGTTTTAAGGCAATTGAGAAAAATTGGTTTAAATTAGCTAAATTTTGGCACAAGGCAATATATATAGCACAAAGTATTTATACCAGTTAGGTAATATGCAGAAGAGGTTTATTATCAAATAAAGTTTAATTTCTGTGCGTAGCCTGGATAAACTCATGCATTGGCTATAAAAGGCATAAAATCATTATCCTATCTTTTTTTTAATTTAATACATCATTTAGCAAAAAAACTTTCAATTAAATCTACTTTTCAATGGTTATATATATATATATATATATATATATATATATATATATAAAGACTCAAAAAATGGTACTTGATGCCTCCTTGCTTAACACTCAGCATTATAAGGTACGGATCAAGGGTAAAGTAGAGAAATCCAGGGAAGGAGTAGCGCCCTCCCCTACACCTTGGTGTAGTAGCTATCGAAAAGGGAGCCTTCAGGTTTCCCTCGACTATGGCCGCCAACTTTACTTACTTTATATATATATATATATATATATATATATATATATACATATATATATATATTGCTTTTCTATTCGTTCATGTTTCCTCAAACTTTTCTCAACTTATATATATAAATATATATATATATTGCTTTTCCATTCGTTCAGTTTTCCTCAAACTTTTCTCAACTTATATATATAAATATATATATATATATATGTATATATATATATATTGTCATCCACTGACTGTTTCGTTGTATCACAACCCTTCAGTGCGCCTAGACACAAGAGACGCTATATATATTTTTATAATATTTGTAAAAACTAAAAGGGTAATAATCAGTAAGAAATAAAAGGGTATTCAACACACAAAAAAATGTAAAACGAATATAATAACTATTACATTAAGTCAGCACTTTCTACTTTTGGAGTTTCACGACACCAATAGCCACATCAGCATATATATATATATATATATATATATATATATATATATATATATATATATATAATGTATTTCTTCACAGTTAACTTATTTAAGTAAAATATTTTTTTCTGTTTTGAATAATAGCATTAATTTGGGATAAAAATCGATCACCTAATCCAAGTCAGAAAACCAGACATAATTTTAATTTACACGAGGGAAAGAACTCATCGAAAAACTGATGTTGGGTCAATTTTGTAACATCTATTTTTAACCAAATTTGCCATTTTTCACATTAAGCAAGTATTTTTAAAAACTGTCAGCATATTTCCCTGAGAAGGGAACTGACTTTTGGTGTAGCTATTAATGATATTATAATATTGCTGCATCTTTAGAGTAGTTGATCACTTTGTGAACATTTCTTTTCATTAATGTTTGTTCCTCCTAACTCATTGTTGGATGAACTATCTTATATACATACATACATACATACATACATACATACATACATATATATATATGCGTGTGTGTGTGTGTGTGTGTGTGTACTTTAATATGAATGGGACCGCTAGTGAATTTGGTTTTAGATTTTTATTTCATTTTATTTTTTGCTTCAACACGTTTATCTGACTTGAGAGTCATCTTCTTGAAGTTATCCGTTGATTTCCGCGCCCCCTTTTGGCTTTGTTAGTGGTGACTGTTTTTATAGGGTTATGGTTCTTTTTAATTCTAGGATTTGTGTCAGTGAAAGTCCTGTTGGATATAATTGTACGTGACAACCTTTAGCCTCTGGAGATGTATTTGTGTGTGTGTGTGTTGTTTGTGTGTATGTTTACAAGAGTGTCTTCTGGGTGTTTGACTGTATGCATGAGTATTCATATCCAAGCATGTTTATATACTTTCGGGGGTTTTGTTTTTTTCTTTATTTACCTTCCCTTCTCTCTCCCTCCCTCTCTTTCTCTCTCTCTCTCTCTCTCTCTCTATATATATATATATATATATATATCGAGTATTTCACGATTCAACTTATTCTTCTTTTTTGTGGCTGGGGCATGAGGAGACGAACGAATAATGGAGTACAAGGTATCACTCAAATTTCGGAGAAGAAGCAGTTACTTAAAAGAACGAAGCTGACTCATTTAGCATAATGGTTAACGTCGTAGAAATTGGAATTGGTGACCTGAGTTCAAAACCTGAACGAGGCATTTTGTTTCAACTTCACGCTAATGAACTTGGGAACTTGGGAAACGCTGAATACATCTCTTCTAAGAGAGCAGACTAGATTATTAAACCTTCATTGACCCATAGATAGGATCCTATCAGGAAGTTCAAATTGGTCAACTCAGTAGACGGGGCAGAAGATTATACCGACTGCATATCTGCAAATGGGGTAATACCCGCCAACCGAGTGTCCTGAATATGATACTAAACAATCTGAAAATGAGGCTCCAGTAATACAGAAGCTTTGCTGAATGCGGAGTACCCCTTCATTGCCATCGCTCCCAGGTTCGCTCTGGCCCGGAGTAGTAACACCTGATAGGGTCCTATTCATGTGTCAAATAAAGCTGTTTGAAATATAAACTGTGTACTTTGATATTTAAACTGAGTGCAAACAAATGACTTTTGCTAAACTGAATAGCTTGAAATAGAACTGATCATTTAACTACGTGTAAATAAATGACAGATGTCAAAGTGAAGTGTTACTGATCCAAAGCAATTCTTGAAACCATCTAAATTTGTTGACTTATGGAAAACTGAATTGTTTGAAAGAACTGTTCGATCATTTAACTGGGTGGAAACAAATAACTGATGTTTAATTAAATTGTTAGTGATATAAAGCAAATGGAACCATTTGACTGCGTGCAAACCAATTAGTAATAATCAATAGAATGATTAGTGTTAAACAACAAAACTTGTAATCACTTCACCGTATGCAAACAAATGATACATTTTTAATTGTATTATAAGTGTTAGATAGATGTTTTCAATTGTTAGCGGCTTGAAACAATAGCAATACTATGTTGACAGATGACTTCTAACAGTCAAAATGAAACAGTCATTTGTTTGCACATTTTTTCATAGATATACATGATATGATCAGTTTGACTGGGATTTCATTATATTTGATTCTGAAATTACCGACAAACTGATCATATCATGTATATCCATTTAAATACGTGCAAACAAAAGACTGTTTCATTTTCTCTGTTATATAGTAATACCCGAAACCATTTAACTGTGTGCAAGCAAATGCTTAACTGTAGATAGAATTATTCATATTAGATAGCCATACGTGAAGCAATTTAACTGGGGTCAACAAAATGAGGTCAAGCTTGTTTAAAAATATTATCAAAAGGATGTGTTTACAAATCATATATATTTACTATATAATAATAATAATAAAAATAATTATAATAATGATAAAATTCATATTATACACACACACACACACACACACACACACACACACACACATATATATATATATATATATATATATATATATATATTCTTAATTCATGGAATTTAGACTGTGACTCCTGGGTTTCATGGAGTTTTTTGCAAAACAACAATCATCAGGCAGTTAAGAAAATGAATCGAAAATCGAAAAAATTCAGTCAAAAAACCGTTGGGATTTTGTATGATTCTTTGCGTGTCGTTGTAAGTGTATGAGTGTGTGAAAATTTGGGGTGTGTGCGTATGCTTGTGTCGGTTATAGTTGCGTATTAATGTGTTTGTGTATAGGTTTGAGTGCAGTTACAAACGCAGCGCATTGTTTAAGCTGGATGTAAATTCGTAAGTGTATCTCAATTTTTCGCTACATTATTTTATTTCTGTACGAGTAGGTGACTATAGCAAAGGAAAAAAAAACCATCGTCAAAGCCCTATCCTAGATAATGAGCACTCTCCATATTATATTGTACTTGGTTCGACACAAACCTACAAAGTGATTTAGTGACAACCAACAACTGTTACAATATAATATTTACTATATATGTATAAACAGGATTTGGCCTTAAATAATCTACAATGGTTGATATGCCCTAAAACCAAACAAGACCAAAACAAACTGTATGCAAACGAATGAAGAGTTTAATTGAATACAATAATTAGTGGTAAATAGCAATATATGGAACCACTGTACTGTATGCAAACAAATGGTGACTAATATTGCATTGTAACTGTTACACATAGCAATACTTAAAACCGTTTAACTGCATGTAAACAAATGATCAATAATAAATAGAAATATTCGTGTCACATAGTAATACTTAAAACCATTTAACTGCGTGTAAACAAATGATTAACAGTAAATAGAAATATTCGTGTCATATAGAAATACTTAAAACCATTTAACTGTGTACAAAAAAATAATCTCAAGCTTATTTAAAAATGTATCTACGAAATCATTTTACAAATCATATATCTAACATAGATGTAAAAAAAGGATTTGACATTAAATAACTAACAATGATTGATATGTCATCAACCCCAAACAAAAAAATATCTACAAATCTGGGTCAGAATGGACCTGGGAACGTTGGAAATGAAGTAGCATTCCATATACTCCAGCGTGGACTTTCTCGAATCCTATGTATGGCACTAGACCTTGTTGTCAAGTTCAAGCCATAACCCAGCATACGTACCCGGACCCAGATTTGGGTTCGTGAAACTGCTTGCCTCATCAGGCTCACATTGCACCAAGTGAGTCGATGAGCAGCATAAACCAGCAGGGTTCGAATCTTGGCTCGTTCCCGACCTTCCCCTCCCCTTTATCCCCACTTTAATCGGCTTTCGGGCTTTTGACCATGTGTCAAGTCCTGTCTGGTGGGAGGCAGCGACAAATAAACAGAGTTCCAGATTGCTTAGTGTCATATCTAGGACACTCGTTGTGGGGGTCTTACCCCTCCACAGATATGCAGTCGGCGTATTATTCAGCCTCAGGCGACTGGGCCACAGTCGGTGGTGATGTTTTACTACTTGCATAAGACGTGCAGAGAACGGACGATAAATTGTTAATAAACTAGAGGCAACCACTCGAGCATCTCTAAATGCTTTTTCACTAATAGTCGTCTAAATTTGGCTTCTGTGAGAACAAATTCTATTTGATCGATTTAATCAGCACATGTATGCTGAGAATCTAAACGAGCAAGTCCTTCGTTTTTCTGCATCATGGATCGATTGGCGGAATATAATATAATTGAAAGCAAATCTTTTTTTCTCGATAACACTTTCATATTTTCTTGAAAAAAAAAAAGAAAGTAGAGAAAAACGTCTTCATTAAATCTATCCACATTTTAAAAAATACGAATAAAATCCAAATGAACACGTAATAAGTAATTCAACGATAATGAGATATATATAGCATTTTAGTCAATAAAAAGTAGAATAATTTTTTGTAGGAGTAAAAAGTCTATAATGAATTTTGAAAAGTCTCTACATGAAAAAAAAAACTGTGAGTCGAAAGAAAATATTCAAACTGTTTGTAATGCCATTATATAAAAATGAATGCAGTTCTCAAATTTCAAAAAGAATATATATATATATATATATATATATATATATATATATATATATATGTATCATCATCATCATGTCATGCCGCTATCATGGATATCCTTGACCCTTTCTCGCCACTTCTACCTATCATTCATCGCCTCTGGCATGTCTTCAGGGTTACATCCCGTATCTTCACATAGCTGCTGGATGTATGTTCGAGCTGGTCGTCCTGCTTTTGTTTGGCCATATGCAGGTGTCCATAGGAGTACATCACTTATGAGCTCGTCCTTGCTTCTCCAGCAGTGTCCGGCATGTCTGGTTCGTCTAACTTGTATAGTTTTCGTGATGGGAGGCAGGTGGCCGTATAGTTGGTGCCTTGTTGGGTGTTGCTGCCAGGACGTGTTCAGTATTACTCGTAACATTCTTGTGCAATTGCCGTCTAGCTTCTTCTCCAGCCGTTTAGTTAGCGTCCAAGTTGGGCATCCATATAGCAGTATCGATACGACCACGGCCTGGAAGAAACTGCGTTTCATTTTATCGGTCAGGTCTGATTTCCATATGAGGGAAAGCCTATATATATATATATATATATATCTTTATTATCATCCTCCTTATCATCACCTAAACATTCTAAGAACGGGTATTTCCTTAAATCTTTTTCGCTATCCGTCCCTATCAGCCGTCGCTCTTGCCAAGTCCCATGTACGGTACCCAGTGTCCGCGCAGAGACAATGAATATAAGTTTTTGCTGGTCTGCCAACACTGGTGCGCTCATAGCATAATTTTTTCTTTATTTCTTTTGCAGTGCTCAAACATGAATTGCTCATCTTACATGAATGGTTAGTGATATGGGAGGTAAGTGGCCGTAGAGTTGCTTTTTAAAGGTGTTGTTTCCAGTTTTTATTTTTCAAAACAGCACGCTGCATCTTTGTGTAGTTCTGTTCTTCTTTTTATTTTTAATGGTATATAAACCTTTGTGGGTTATTTAATGCCGGAACCATTTTTGTAATATATAGTACTGGTAGTATTTAACCCATTACTGGGGGAATAAGGGGGTTAATTCTTTTCTCAAGGGTATCAATAAGAAAGTGAGCATAATAGTGCGACTGAGCTCGAACTTATATTTTAGCTAATTACGTTGACAACAACGCCCCGAGGATATCCCCAGTGGAGTTGTCAGCCTTTTTTTCCCCCCAAGCGTTTTTTATCAAGTGCAAATGATGCAACCATCTAATAGTACTGAGACAGAAAACAGAACATCTCCTGGTTTATTCTATCGAAGAAATAACATTTTCATATAGTCGTTACCCTCTCAGTAGTAGTCCATGCTTTACCTCTCCGTACGTTGATATCACTTACAGTATATATATATATATATATATATATATATATATATATATATATATATATACCACTTACAGTATATATCACTTACAGTATATATCACTATATAAATATCACTTACAGTATGTAGCACTTACAGTATATATATATATACTAATCTAATATCTACCAGCATTCACGGTACCAGAAAAAAAACGAAAAAAAACCCCGCCAGGAACAAGAGATAAAAGTATCTCGAATCACTGCCCGGGGAAAAAAGAAAAAAGTATAGGTCAAAAAGAAAGAAAAGGCCAACCTCGTCCGACCCCTTGAAAAAATCCAGGGATACGCAGTTAGTTGGTCAAAAGAAAACTAAAAACCTTCCGCGAATCCTGCAATGCTACAATTACCAAAGTGCTCAATACAAGTGGAGCCAATTATAAAATGAACTTAAATCGCAAATTGGAAATCTTCTACTAAAGTTTCACCTTATTGGATCATCCGGAAGCCTAACTCCAACTTAGGCTTCCTGATGATCCGATAAGGTGAAACTTTAGTAGAAGATTTCCAACTCGCGATTTAAGTTAATTTTATATATATATATATATATATATATATATATATATATGTATATATATCATCATGTCGTGCCGCCAGCACGGATATCCCTGGCCCTCTCTCGCCACTTCTCCCTTTCGTTCATCGCCTCTGGCTTCAGTGCTACATCTCGTATCCTCACAGAACTGCTGTATGTATGTTCGAGCTGGACATCCTGCTTTTTTCTCGGCCATGTCATGGTAATAAGCAGCTGTACACGGCCACCTACCTCCTATCTCTTAAACAATCCAAATAAGACGGAAAAGGCATGCAGAACAATGTTAGAAAAACAAGGACCCCTGCACAAGGAAGAATCAGCTTTGTATGGACACAAGATGTAGTCTAGAATACCTGGCGGAAGCGATGGATGATAGGGACGAATGGCGAGAGAGAGAATCAAGGAAATCTATGCTACCACTCGCTCTGATGATATATATATATATATATATATATAATCCCATAAGAATTTGGTTTTCATTCATCTCTCTCTCTCTCTCTCTCTCTCTCTCTCTCTCTTTCTCAATATATATATATATAGAGAGAGAGAGAGAGAGAGAAAGAGGTGCATCTTTGTCTCTAACGTCGATAGATCTAATGAAAGAATATAGTTTTACTCAAATCAAGAAGCGGACGATACCCCGGACAATCTATTATGTACGCAGAGAACTATGAAGACATAGCACTCTTGGCCAATACACCTAACCAAGCCAACTCACTGATGCATCGTCTGTTGCAGCTGCAAGTGGGATCGGCCCCTATGTGAATCAGACAAAATAGAGTACATGTGTTTTAATCAAAAAGGAGACATTTCCACATTAAATGTTGGGTCTCTGACACTAGTGGACAAGTTCACCTCTCATCTACTGAAAATGATACCAATATGCTATTATCGAAGGCTTGGACTGCTATCGATAGGTTATCAATCATATAGAAGTCAAACGTATCCGATAAAATAAAACTCAATTTTTCTAAGCATAAGTCGTGTCAATTCTCCTAGAAGAATGCACCACATTGACGATGACAAAGCGAAGAGATTAAAAGCTATTCTGGAATTGCGCAAGAATACATCGAGCTATATTGAAAAAATCCTGTAAGCAAAATCCCTCAAAACAGCATCTGTACGGCCACCGACCTCCTATCTCTAAAACCATTCAAATAAGACGGACAATGCTTGCGGGATACTGCTGGAGAAATAAGGGAGAATTCATAAACAATGTTCTCTTATAATCCCCATCTCACGAACGTGCAAGCGTTGGACGAACAACTAGAACTTATCAACCACAACTCTATACAGACACAGAGTGGAGTCTAGAAGACCTTCCGGAAGCGATACATGATCCTATTTACCAACCCCTCCGCTCGGGCAGGATATGACACAAGGTCAATTTTTAAGCGGAGTTTGACAGGTTTGAATTCAGAGTTTTCCTTCTCCCATACTAGTTGCCTCACCAAGGCTGAAGAACCTAGTCTGCCCTACTATTTACCAATAGCTGGAGGGAGAATATTTGGATTCATACCTTTCCCAAGGGTATTAGTGTTATGTGAAATGCAATCAGTCTAGTCCAGGATTTGAACTCGTGGCGCAGTGTCCATATCCTCCGACAATAACCATTACACCACGGGCACGGAAGCGATACATGATAGAGACGTATGTCCAGAGAGAATCAGGGAAATCCATGCAAGCAGCGTAACATGATATATATATATATATATAGAGAGAGAGTGATAAATGCCATTGTTGAAAAGGAAATTCTTATGAAATTATATATATATATATATATATATATATATACAATGAATAAGAAAAGCAGATCCTGACGTGTCTTACATGAAATAATGTAACGATTTCTTCATCCCAATATTCTTTAACGTGGAAATTAAACTATAATCTGATCGACTTTTAAAGAATTTCCCTTAATTATAAAACATTAAATTCAAGGCAATCAAAAATGAAAATATATAACAATGTTTTTAAAACTGTGTATTTAAAAATAAATTTATATACTTCAACTTGAAAAGTTTATATTCTAACCGTATCAAAAATTATGAAAGTAGCGCAGTTCAAGAATGTACATGTTTGTTTTCATTGAGCAGTAAAAAAACAAGAAACAGAACATAAAGAGTTTTTACTTGATAGGTGAACATTCTAGCTTCATTAAGTTAAACTTAAACAAAAAGGAATAATTATTTAAATAAATAGTATTTTTCCATTTGATGTAAGATTTTAGCCAAGTGACACTGAAAGCATCGCTTCTCGTCAGTTCACTGAAGTGAAGCAGCGATGACCCTGTTCATCACTTAGATGGGTGACCACAAAATAATAGCAAATACCGGTACCAACCAGAGTTCAAGACTAAACAGTAAACAATTGACCAATTGCCAATTAAAGCTGAAAACATCGGTTCTTTTCAGATCTCTAAGGTTAAGCATGAATGAACCTGTGCACTTCTCAAATGAGTGACCACAGAGAAAGAGCAGCAACTGTAAGCAAGTAAAAGATGACTACCAATTGATTAGTAATACTTCCCCGATTCAGAACTTCTTTCCCAGTGCAAACTATCAACTGGCAGATCGTCTCTGTTTCCAAAGCAAATAGGAATGAAAGTCAAACTTTTTTTAAGGAGTTTAGTGCCTATCATGTAATAAGGCTTTTATTTGTCTAACTCGTGAGCAGTTATGATGCATTCTCATTGGATTAGTGGGTAGAGTGTTCGCCAACGGTCCGGTAGACCTGGGTTCAATCCCAGGTCGTGTCATACCAAAGACTTTAAAAATGGTACTTGATACCTCCTTGCTTAACACTCAGCAATATAAGGTATGTATTAAGAGTAAAGTGGAGCAATCCAGGGAAAGGAGTGGCGCCCTCCCCGACACCTCGGTGTACTCGCTATTGAAAAGGGAGACTTCTGGTCGCCCTCGACTACGGTCACCAACTTATTGTTGGTACATGGAATTTTGGATGATTATTCTCGGACCTCTATTTTAATATTAATTTATTTTCAGGACAGGCATTTAAAAACAATTGAAATAAGAATTCCCACCGTTTCGGAAAAGAAAATTTCGGTTAGTAGATAATCGGCTGTGAAGAATTAAATTGAGAACAAAAATCACCTGTAACCAGATGAGGTTATCGTCGCTTACTCCACCAGGTGTATTTCGATTGGGAGAAAGCAAGTATCTATTATGATTTGGCCGAGGGTGTTCTTTGATAAGCTGAAAGTGATGTAAAGCAGAGCTGAAGCTTAGGCATCAACCAATGAAAATGCAAGTATTTCCTTATTGGTTTGGTTTCTTTGTTTAATGGCAAATCTACATTCATGGGTTATTAAATTCCAAAGTTCTCCTTGTAGAAGAACAGCAGTAATACTATTAAACCAAAACCTTGTGGGCAAAGAAGGTTCATTGGTGTGTACTAATCCGAAAGTGAATGTTATACCGTTAACTGAGTTCGAACTCGCTTATTTCACGGTATTTAACCCATTACGCTGTGGGGATTCCCCACTTCCATTTTAGATTGGAGTGTTTATAGAAATTTAAAAATTGTTAGATCTTATTATTCTCTATATATTGCAGACTGCTATACTCATCTTGGCTGCTATACACACAATGTTCCAGCCATTAAACTCTCTGACTTTCTTCAAGTCCTTTTTGTCGTACTTGGTAAACTTCCAGAAATTCCGAACTTGACCTTTTATTTGAATGACGGGCGTAGACTCTTCTCATTCCACTGTTCATCCCGCGGGGGTTTTATCGGCAATTTTTTGTTGTATTTTACCGCTATTAGAACCGGGTCCAGGGATTGAACTCACAACCTCCTGGAGAGGGTCTATGAAGATAGTTGACCTGGCACTTTTACTCTCTCTCTTACACACTCCTCAATAGATCCTATTTATCACCCAGTCATATCAAGCCTTATGTCCCTTTCGCGCCAGTTTGTGCATGTTTGCTGCATTCGTTTATTATGTGATTAACTGTTTCATGTGTGTCAGTAGATAAGCTTCATTTTGTCTTATATATATTCTATTTCGTTTTATTCTTATCGATTTTAAGCGTTGATACGTCCTTATTATAAAATGACAAAAGTGTTTGGCTTCAGCCTTGAAGTAAGAAAGTTCGAACTCCTGTCTCTCTGTTACGTTCACCTTCGGACTAATACCTTTGGGTGAAGTATGAACCTCTTAACCTCCCAATTATGTGTTGAATATTATCACTTTTGTTCTTCTGCAAGGATAGCTTTAGTATTAAATAACTCGCGAATGTTGATATCCCACTAAGCCAAGACTTGGTTTTTATGGCACATCAACCATTCTTGGTTATCAATGCCACAACCAATTTTATTCATATAAACAGTTCTATTTCAAACAATTTAGTTTTACTTAAGTACAGTTTCAACTAAAAAAGCAGTTCTATTCCAAATTGTTCATTTTAGTGTATCTATACTGTTTAATTATCAAAACAGTTCTATTTCAAATAATTCATTTTACCATCAGTACAGAGTTTCAATGTCAAAAACAGTTCTATTTCAAAGATTTCAATTTATCATAAGTCCACAGTTTCAAAGACAAAAACAGTTCTATTTTAAACAATTCAGTTTAGCATAAGTGCACAGTTTCAATGTCAAAACAGCTCTATTTCAAACAATTCAGTTTAGTATAAGTACACAGTTTACTTCTATTTAACCCGTATATAGGGCCCTATCAGAGTGGATCTGGGAACGATGGCAATGAAGGGATACTCCGCATTACCTAAAACTCCAGTATCACTATAACCTCAACATCAGTTTGTTTAATGTCATATGTCAGGACACTCGTTGTTTTTTTACTCCTCTGCAGAGAAGTAGTCGGTGTATTCTACAGCCCTAGCCGGCTGGGCAATTTAAGCCAAGGATTTCAATCGTGGTTGCATAGACTCTCGTAAAGATAATTTTAATCAAACTCCAATTTGTGAGTGGTTTTTATTCTTCAAACTATAATATTTTGTAATATTGTGATATCTACAAAGTACTTTCGTGTATAGAGTACTGTAAAGATTTTGTTGGCTTTGCGATCATTTAAAATTTAGATTTAGATAGAAACAGAGACAGGCACATAGATAGATAGATAGATAGATAGATAGATAGATATTCCATTGTATAGGACACTGTGTGACGCTTTGCATTACTGATCAGACGCGACTACTAAACAAAAGATAAAACTGATATTGACACAAGCCAATTCTATTCTAAGTCCTTTTCTTCTTTTACGGAACTTGGCAATCTCATCGACTAAACTTTAGTTTCCTCCAGGACATTCTTTTATATCTAAAAAGAAATGAATGTAACCAAAAAAAGTGAATAGAACAGAAAGAACGGAAACTTTCCAAATCGAGATCAACAATTGTTCAATAAAACCGGCTTTCCTTTTACGTAATACAAATTCCTCCGGTCGTTCGCTGTGTATTCAGATGTTTTTGTGCGTATATCCAAGACAAAAAAATAAAAATAAAAAAGATTTATGCATACTACAAGACCTCCCGAGGACCAAGGGGAAATGAGTAGTCAAGCAATTGCGAAATGCGCGCGGGCTCAAAGCACCAAGAGGCCGATGTAGCAAAATCATTTTTGGAAATGACGCCATCTCCTCCTTCAATGGTAAGCCAATAAAATTAGTAGAGCTCTACATCTACCTTGGTAGTAATAGTTCATCTACTGAAAGCGATAACAATATAAACCTTCTTATATTATATACTGCAAATAAGAGGTTATGGAATATAAGAAAAACTGATCTCTTTGATAAAAGAAAACGAAGATTCTACCAGACTGAATATGTGTCAGTGATACTGTATGGTTGCACCACCAGGAATTAATGGAACAGCTTGGAGAAAAAACCCTGAGATGCTAAGGGATTTTTGAACAAATCCAGGAAGCGTTACCCGATAAAACAGCTGCTGTACAGCTACTAACCTCCCATCTCACAAAACATTCAAGTAAGACGAGCAAATAGCCCATCTACTGTGCTTCTTGTTCGGAGACTCCCCTTACTATTTTGAGAAAGTTCATAACTGGATACATTGGTTTGATTCTAGACATGTTTGATATATTATAGGAATTTCTTTATTTAAAAAAGTATTTTTAAAAACTATAACCTTCCATATATAAGCAATATCTTTATAAATTACAAATGAAGGTTTAAATTTCCATGGGATATTGTAATTTATTTTAACAGCGTACACTTTGAAAAGCTCTAAACCAAAACAACCACGACGAAATACAAACGCACTAAATGAAGAAAACCGAAATCATTGTTAGTTTCTAATCTTTGCACGTCTATTTAAAACTAACTTGACCATCATCCACTGTAGAACTGGTCGATTCTAATAAAATGAATCTCTATGACCTTGTGTCCCGAGTAAAACACTAAACACGGATCCTGAGGCCCCGGTATTGAAGCTCAAAGAAATGTTGCGTACTCAGTCATTATTATTACTACCAGATCCACACCAACCCGGAGAAGAAATACCTGCTAGATTTAAATGAATGGGTCCAATAGTTCTATTTGAAGAATATCAGAATGCGGTTGGAATGGTTGAAATAAGGTAAAGTTGGTGACCTTAGTCCAGAGTGACCCGAAAGGTTCCTTTTCAATAGCTACTACACCGAAGTGTAGGGGAGGGCGCATTTCCATTCCCAGGATTGTTCCACTCTACTCTTGATCCTCACCTTATACTGCTGAGTGCTAAGCAAGGCGGCATCAAGTATCATTATCTGGGTCTTTGGTATGACCCGACGTGGGATTGAACCTCGGTCTCCCGAACCATTGGCAAACACTCTACTCAATAGGCCAATGGTCCGCTCATTTGGTCGAAAATAAGGATTATTATTATTATTATTATTATTATTATTAAATAGAATTACCAATGTTTCATTGGAATACTTGAAATTAATTCTATGCAAATTATTTCTATTAAAAATATATATTTTAATCTATAATTGTTTACTCAGAATTATTATCATTAGTTATTTAGAGCCATAGAATTGCTAGAAAAATGTTGGCGTTACATAGGAATCATGGCCGGTCTTAAGCTAATTGGACAAATTAAACCTAATTGGCCCCGTGCTAGAGTGTAATCAAGTCTCGGCTCGTCAATACACATAACACATTGCAATATATACGATACAATTGAATCCTGCGCCTCTTAAGCATAGCCCTGTGTATAACTATGTATAAAAAATCAATATCATTAAAGATAAATAGGTTGGTTGGTTTGGTTTTGTGGTATTCCAACCCTCATAGGTTATTCAATGCCACGTCTTTATTAAACATATGGATTAAATTTGATTTGTGAATACATATTTTGTAGATAGTTTTTTTTAACAAGTCCATTTCTTTGCATAGAGTTAGATGGTTTTAAGTATTTCTGTATAACCCTAATTATTCTATTCAATATTAACCATTTTTGCACACAGTTAAATGGTTTCAAGTACTGCTAAGTAATACTAACAATTCAATTTGACATAAGTCATTCGTTTGTACACTTTTAAATGAATATACTTATGATTTGTAGGGAATAGTTTGAAGGTAATTTAATTTTTACAAAATTGGCCCAGCGGTTAGAGTGTTCGCCAATGGCCCGGGAGACCTGGGTTCAATCCCAGGTCGAGTCATACCAAAGACTTTAAAAATGGAACTTGATACCACCTTGCTTAACACTCAGCATTATAAGGTACGGTTCAAGGGTAAAGTGGAGCAATCCAGGGAATGGAGTAGCGCCCTCCCCTACACCTTGGTGTAGTAGCTATCGAAAAGGGAGCCTTCGGGTCACCCTCGACTATGGTCGCTAACTTTACTTTTACTTACTTTCAACATAATCAAGTACTGCAAACATATAAATGGTTCAAAGTATTGCTATATATTACCAGTAATACGGTTTTTTGTACAAAGTTAAATAGTCTCAATTATTGCTATTAAACATTGATGAAGGGGTACGCAACATTCGCAAAGCTTCAGGATTGACCTACTATCAGATGGTTTTGTGTCCTAAACAAGACACTCCGTTGAATTATCTTATCCCACTGCAGAGATGCAGTTGGCGTATTCTTCTGCCCCAGCCGAAACGGCTGTAAATAGAAATAGTTATTTTAAAAAGCAGTAGTGTATAAAATGTTTGTATTATATAAGAATATTTAACATCATATATAATTGTGCATTAATTAGTGTTAGATAGAAATATTTGAGACTATACAAATATAAACAGATGTATGTTATTTGGCAAATAACAAAGGTGAACTTCAAATATTTTCCAAGGAATCAGATTTTGACATTAAATAAATCCTAATAAGTTGATAAGCCGTTAAACAATTTAAAAAAAAAAAAACTCACAAAACCAGACACAGTTGTCCGGCGAGAGCTTCGTGCTGGACAGGGAGAAAGGAACTGTGCAAATGAATAATTACGAACAATCCATATGTTAAAAAAGTGCTAATGTCCTCGTAGATCACTAAAATAGACAGTGCCACGTATTTGACTGGTTGTTAGCAACAACTAATCAGAAGCGCTTATGAGCGGTCTCTAATCGTCCAAATAAATAAAAAAGCCAATCTAATTTGTCTCTTTCTTTCTAATGCTGCGTAGACTGAAGGGCGTATCAAAGACAGATCATCTTTGATAGGGTCTGCTTGGTAAGGAGAGTATGATGTTTGAAGACTCAAAACTCCCCAAGAAACCAAATAAATCATCACTGACAACACCCTCTTGCGCTAAATGTATTAAGGCGTATATTAAAAGTAATGAATTGATATCCCGTTAAACAACTAAATCAAACAAAACAAACTCTATAATATTCAACCTGACATTAGGAAAATTTATAAGTTATTTTAATGGGAGAAAAGAAGATCGTCTATCGGAAAATTTAAGAATGAAAACCCAACCAAGTTAAACTACACTCACAGTTCACTACAACGGTAGAAATTTCGATTCTTAGCGAGTTCCCTAAATTGTTTACTTGGAGATGTAATAAATGAATTACCTCGATGTGCTGTGAAGGCAAGCGATCTAAAGTAGTAGATCATTGTTTGAGTAAGGTTACATTCATAGAATTCCTCCAGATAAAAA
Organism: Sepioteuthis lessoniana; assembly: GCA_963585895.1. NCBI lineage: Eukaryota > Metazoa > Mollusca > Cephalopoda > Myopsida > Loliginidae > Sepioteuthis > Sepioteuthis lessoniana. The sequence goes on along the minus strand of CAUZXS010002413.1, from coordinate 73,059 downwards.
GAATAGTGTCTTTATTTTTTACAACATTAAAAGATAAATATAAAAAGGTCACAGTAACAAGTTCAGCCCTATCGGATGACTGTGTCCTCTTCAAAGAGGTAATACATCTATCCCAAAGTACAGATCTTTAAGATTATTAACTTAAATTTTAAAAAATTCTTGAGCACAGCTTAACTTATTTAATAAGAGGGTTTGTTGATGTCTAGGTGATGTAGAGAAATTCCAGTGCCAATGTTTGATACTTTTGAACAGCATTCTTTATAATTATTGATCAGCAATTTTCGGCAAAACACAGATACAGAAGCCTTTAACACACACCAACTCAAGGTCCATGTGAATTATTTCGTGTTTTTTTTTTTCTCAGAAGGGGATGTCCCTGAGACATAGTGGCTAACGTGCTGGATTGCGACTTCATAACAAACAAGTTCAAACCCCAGTCGCGATATTACCTTCTATTTCAGACTAATAACCTTGAGAAATGTATTAAACCCTATATCCCAACAGCTATTGGTTAAATAGTTTCACTATTATTTTCTAGCAAAGATAGCTTTGGAATTGGGTTGATATACCATTAAACACTGAAACCAAGAAGAGTTTCAAGGAGCTCCGACTAATGATCAACTCAGTGGATTATGTGTGCAAAATATCAAGAGGGCTATTTTTAGGAAAATTAATACTTCTTTGATTGTTGATTTCTGTTTTGGTAAATAAAGCTTCAGTGTCGATACTTTTGACCATACTTCTGTCATCATTTAATAAATTAAAAGACAAAATTTATTAAAAGTTATGTTAAGTTATGCATACAACAAAATCATATTCTTATGTCAAACAATAACAAAAAAAACCCTCAAACATTTAATATAGGAAGAAATTATTGATATTCTTGCCCCCGTAATCAATTGTGTAAACTTTTATGTTGATTACAGCCTTTAAACTTTTTGGATAGTTTCTTACGAGATCACTACACACTCAGGGGTATTTTGCACCATTCGTCTCGGACAATAACTCCTAGTCCCTCCATAATTGAAGGATTTCTGTCTCCAACTTTTATTTCAAATAGGCATAGGCCTATAAAGTTTCCATGGGGTTCAGGTCAGGAAATCATGCGCGCTATATCAAAAGAAGAATATCAGAGGTGATTCTATTAATGATCAACTCATTGGAATACGTGTGCTGAATGAGTGCCAAGACGGCTATTTTGAGGAAAAAATTATGTTTTATTCACTGTTCTTTTCTGCTTTTGTAAAATCAGCGACAGTCTCAATAGATTTTTGACAGACTTCGTATAAGTGAGTGTCATCATTTAATTCGATTAGCATAGTCTGGTTCAAGGCAAGAAGAACACGACACGTAGGTAGATGGTTGGTTATTTGGTTGTTTGGGTTTATGGCATATTAACCTCTGTGGGTTTTTTAACGCCAAATCCATTTTATGTAAATAGTTCTATTTAAAAAAAAATTCATTTTAGCTGAGTACACAGTTGATATGTCAAAAACATTTCTATTTCAAGTTATTCAGTTTATTCAAACAGTTTTAAATCATCTAATTCAGTTTAGTATAAGTACAGATTTTGTTGACACATCGTTAAATGTCAAAACAGTTCTATTTTAAATAAATTCAGTTAAGTGTAAGTAGAGTTTCAATGTCAAAAATAGTTCCATTTCAAACAATTCCGTTTAGCATAAGTACGCAGTTTAAATGTAAGTACAGTTTAATTGTCAAAAACATTTCTATTTCAAGCTATTCAGTTTAGTCAAACAGATCTAATTCAAACAATTCAGTTAAGGATAAATAGGCACTTAGTCCTATTTAACCCATTGATAGGGCCCTATCAGGTGTTACAATTCTGGGCCAGAGTGGGCCTGGGACCAATAGAAATGAAGGGGTGCTCTGTATTCCCCAAAGCTCCTGTATCCCTGGAACCTCACCATCAGATTGTTTAGTGTTATATCCAGGACACCGCAGAGGTGCAGTCGGTGTATTCTACAGCACCAGCCGAATGGGCAAACCCAGATAGAATCAAACTCATTACCACTAGTTTGATCACTTAATTCGTCAACCATTACAGCACCGAAAGTAAAGACGAGATGACAGAGTTAAGTCCCCTTTTCACGGTGCAATGGTAACAAGATGCGCTTGATCTAGTACTGGATGACCTGGCCACCAAAAGTTGATAGGAAACGGAAGATATTACCCAGTCAAGGCAGCAACGGATTGCAGTGTTTTGTTAACCTCCAAATATATATCACGTGATTCACTGTTTCTCTCTTGGTGGCTAGAGTGTGAATGCCGAAAGAAAAAGCACTGTCCATTGAATAACGAGAAAGCTACTACATGATGTCCATTATCGATTTCTTTCTGATTCCACGGCCTCGGTGACTGAACGGACAGAATAAAATAACGGAAAGTCATAAGGTTAGAAGTAGAGTTTTATTTTAATGTTTGTCTCTCCATCCAACAGATACACTCACTGACATGGCAATGACCGCTGACTACACTCCAGTCATTCATTTGCTGGTTACACTACAGATATTCATTCTGGTGACAACGTAACATTATTGATTGTCAATTCTTCATTTAATAATATTCACACATCAAATTGTAAACCTTATTTCTTAAGAAGGGTGTAATACAAAACTATGCTTGTGGGATGTGAGAAGAGTCTCTTTAAAGTAATCTGATATGCACTGAAAACAAAGAAGCATCTGAAATGTTCGGTCTTCTCTGGAAATGTATCAAATAATGGCGGGGAATGAGCAATATGACGGCATTTAACATTCAGTGAGAAAGTTTCCCGCTAAGATTGTTGTTACAATAGCTTCAGTGTTTCAGATATGAATGAGCTTCTTGTGGGCGGATCTAACGGGAAGTAAGTGAGATACCCAAGTCTATAAATCCTTCATTCTAATTACAGTTGCTCCCTGACAAACTGTCACAGTTGTATAGTTAATAAATTGTCCAGGTTAAAGCAATTTATAATGAAGAAACTACTTTCATTCAAAATCACGGATTTTATTTACTCGAGTATCTTCTGATCCAAGTGTCAAATGTGGACAGTACCGAAGAAGTGGTTTTTATAGCAACACCACTAGCCCAGAGGACTAGACCACGGACTCAGAACGGACAAGGCCAGAAGACCATGTATAAAACTAAGATGGACGCAACAAAGAAGGTGAAGTCTTAGACGTTCAAAATGCATCTTACCTGGAACAGTTGAGAGAGATGAATCTTACGTGCAGCTTAGCAGAGAGAGAGAGAGAGAGAGAGAAAGAGAGAGAGAGAGAGAGAGAGAGAGATAGATAGAGAGAATGAAAGAATGTAATTACCCTCTTCTGCCAGGAGAAGGATATGACACAAGGTCAATTTTGTAAAGCAGAGTACTAATAAAAGAAAGATTTTGCGTTTAAGGTCTTTAATTAGTCTAGCAGACTGTGACTGCTAAATGTCTACTGATTTGGTTTGGCTTGCTTTGGTTTTATGGCACATCAACAATGTAGGTTATTCAATGCCAAATCCATTTTATATACGTGAACAGTTCTTTTTCAAATTATTCAGTTTAGCATAAGGACACAGTTTTGATGTAAAAAACAGTTCTACTTTTAAAAATTCAGTTTAGTATAAGTACACTATTTATTTATATCTAACCCATAAATAGGAACCAATCAGGTGCTACCACTCTGAGTTAAAGTGAATCTGGGAGCGATAGCAATAAAGGGGTACTCCACATTCCCCAAAGCTCCATCATTACTGGAACATCACCATCAGATTGTTTAGCACTATATCCAGGTCACTGGTTGGATGAGTCTTACTCCTCTGAAGAGAAACAGACTGGACGAAAATGTCCACCGAAAATGTTCGTAGGAAATGGAATCGTCAACCAGACTTCAAATGATAAACGATATATGCGTCTCTCCTCTTGGGAAAATGACGAATCCGTCTCTTTTCTCCCTCCTTCGGCAATGGATAAATAGCAGGTCATACTGGGTTCTTTATCTTTGGTTAGATGACCAGTCCAGGAGCAGAAAAACTGTAAATTCAAACAGCTTCACTCTGCATAAAATGGACCGTGTGTCTCATATTGCCAGTGACGAAGTGCTTGTTTAATACAGTTATAAAATTTTTCTACTTTCCATAATTCGTCAAAATCAATACCATTTCGAGGTCATACACGTAAATGATCCCTATGTTGTCAAGTGCTGGCTAGATAAGTTTTGGTGTCAATCGAAAAAAACCTAGACAGACGTTGCAGAGTAAAAACAAAATGAAATACTAATTAAGCTTAAATATTCCCCCTTTCGTCACGTGTTAGGAGAGAGAAAACTTCCAGATCTAACTAGAAAACAAAAAGCTATGTGCCGCTCAGATGGGTGAGCGCGAGGAATGTGGGACTAGGTTTAAGATTAACGAGTAACGGAAATGTTTCTCTTGTCGAGACAACTGGGCCGAAGATCTGCAACCTATACCCAGAAATCAAATGGTCTCTGAAATGAACAAAAGTTTTCAAATTATTTAGATGTCTTTGTGTCGGTGCATCTTTCTCAAATAAGATGAGCAACCCAGCAACGATTTAATGTAAGAGGTGCTCTTGCGGGTAATTGTGGCGTAACGGTTATCGTCGTAAGAAATGTAGTCAGCTACCAGGGTTCAAATACTGAACGACGTCGATTGCATTTCACGTAATATGAATTTAACTCTCTTCCCTCGAACTATTTATAGAAAGTTGGGCTGACCGGGCTATTTAACCTTGATATGGAAATGGGTCTCAGAGGTTTGGTTTGGTCTGATTTCTAAATGCCATCAAACTTCATGGGTTATATAATACTAAAGCCAGCTTTTCAGAACAGTAGTGATACTATTCAACCACTTGTGGAAGGGATTCGGGAATTCATGCCTTTTGCAATGTATTAGTCTAAAACTGCATGCAACAGCTCGACTGGGGTTAGAATTCGATTACTAATATATCACTGTTCAGCATGTAAGCTACTATGTCACATAGTTTCCTCCTAGAAGAATGAAGAATTCAAAATAGTTGTAGACATGGAGAAAGATGGGACCCAACAGGCTATTCGTGTCCCAGAAATGCTACATGAGTAGCGCTCCCGTGACCAAACAGGGTTAAGTCTTCTGGGTGACGTTATTAATATACTTTTTGTCAAATATCTTCGTTTGGTAGGGAAAAAAAAGACTTGGATTTTCTAAATAACATGCAAAATGATTCTTGCAAATGTTAAGTCCAGTACATGCAGCGTCTTCGATTATCTGCTTTTCTTTAGAACGACCGCTCCAGGGGGCGTAATGACCGAATTTGAGATCAGATAAAGAGAAAAATCAGTGTCTTTTGTTGCCGACATGGCGTGACTCAGATGTGTATTTCACTGCTTTATATAAAAATTACCAAATTGCCAATTTTGTCTTCAACGACACGTCGAAACCAAACAGAAATAGAAAACGTGAAAAAATGAAAATGAAATATTTAAAATGTTGTCAAAAAGTAAAAAAATATTTTAGATAAACTTCTTGCTTTTGTAATATATCTCGGCCTCTTCTACTAGTTATTAAATATTCCAATACTAATTCTTCAGAAAAATAATTCAGCAATATGTAGTTATTTGCCTATGCTTTGCTTCGGTCTAGCACAAGTTCAGATATATGGTGGGCCTACTGAGATACGAAATCACTAGTAATGTTTTGTAATTTTAGCTTGATAAATATTACATCGCAGTAAGGAATAGGACATAGTTTTTTCATAATTTTACAGCATATAAGTATATTATTAAAACTGTCATTAACTTTGAATGTATGCGATCATAACTAAGTAACAAAGGCAAATTATAGCAAAAATATTATAGGAGTAGTTTAAAATATTACACAACTTTGATTTTAAAAAAAGGAATAACTCTCAGTCTGCTGTGCAATTTGATTATGAAGTCTGCGTTATGAGGGATCAAAATATCCGACATAATGGTCCATTAAGAAATTCCATTTTGAATATTTCAGTCTTATATATATATATATATATATATATATATATATATATATATATATATATATATATAATGTAGTTTGCTATATTCCTAAATAAAGCGTGCTCAATTTTGGGAAGAAAGTATCTATATCTAAGTTAAGATAGAAGAGATACAGTCAATAACGTTTGGTAACTGCCAGTTTCTCGCTTCAGCGATTATCTGACTATATATATATATGTGTGTGTGTGTGTGTGTGTGTGTGTGTGTGTGTCTGCGTGTGCGCACGCGCGTGTGTGTGTGTGTGTGTGTGAGAGAGAGAGAGAGAGAGAAAGGAAGAATAAGACAGGCAGACAGACAAACAGACAGAAAAGGACTTAGCATACGCTGATTGTATCCCCTTTAGAGGGTAAGAATCACCAAAACAATGGTGGCCTAAACATGACACTAAACTTTAACCACTGGTGAGGTTCCAGTTCTGGAGTTCTGAATAGAATCAAATGACCTTTCATTGCCATTATTCCTCGGTTCTCTTAGGTCCGGAAGGATAGTACTGGCTAGAATGCCCCTTTGGTTTAAATCATAAATATCAGATCTGAAAGTCTAAAAGTATAAGCAAGTGGTTTGTATTAGATTGGAATAAAAAAATTTGTGTGAAAATAAATTATTGTTATTACAAGCAAAATACGCTACCTCCGTCGAGCGAATATATTCAAGTTGTAATGTAATAAAATATCTTATTAAGTTAGAAAGACTGGCGAATCTAAAAGAAAGTATATGAAAATATTACTGATTTTTATTTTGTTTCATTTGATTTCTATACAAAATTATACGTACGTTTGCTTTTAATACGTTCGAGAATAAAACTACAATATAAGAAATCACTAATAATAAGTAATTATTCACGTAAAAAAAAGCCAGTAAACCTTATTTTATTAGTGATATATAACACACATTGCAGAACTTATTACATTAATACTACGGGTGGTTTTCAGGCAAATTTATCTCAGACTTTAATAGAATGATCGTTAATAAATAATGATGCTGAATGATATTAAATAACGTTTATTGAATAATCATACAGAATATAACGTAGCTAACTTAGGGAATTGTGATGTAGTTTTGTTCGGAGACAAACTCGTAATCTCCATTATAAGAAGATTATGATTATTAAATATGAACATTTACTTGAAAACATAATTATACGGGAATGATTAACAATAGATAGGAATACTTGAAGCCATATAACTGAAAGTAAATTCTTTGTATATTAAGCCAATAAGATGTTCAAATGTCGTTAAACAATTAACCCAAACATTTTTTGTACCAACATAAACGAAAAAAATGCCCTCCACAGCGAGATTTTCATTTGGAAAATGCATTTAAAATGCTCTAACTTCATGAATAAAGCAATTTCTTGTTCAATTTGAAACTCAGAACGTAGTAAATATATATATATATATATATATATATATATATATATATATATATATATATATATTTAATTTATGGAATTTAGACTGTGATCCCGGGGTTTTATGGAGTTTTTTACAAAACAACAATCATTAGGCAGTTAACAAAATTAATTGAATCGAAAATCGAAAAATTACAGTCAAAATTCCAAGAAAATCCCAACGGTTTTTGACTATTTTTTGATTTTCGATTCATTTCATTTTGTTAACTGCCTGATGTTTGTTGTTTTGTAAAAAATCTCCATGAAACCCCGGGGTCGCAGTGTAAATTCCATGAATTAAATACATACATCTAATATATATTTATGTATTTATTATTATATAATAGCTCTATCCTAGATATTGAGCATTCTCCATATCATATTGCACTTGGTTCGACACAAACCCACAAAGTGATTTAGTGACAACCAACGCTGTTATAATATATATTTATATACATATACATGTACATATATATTTCATTAAGCATAATAGACATTTTATGTCTACATATTTTCTTCTGGATCCGTTCGAATTCCCGTATTACTTTTATCGTATTCGGGGGGGGGGATTGATTTATGTATTGTCCATAGTTGTATGTATCCCTTGTACTTTCTGCATGACTTTGGGCCATCATCAGGGAAGGATCTATTACAAAAGCGAGGTAACTTTTGTTTTAGCATATTACTACTGTGTAAGGGCGTCTTTGCCGTTGAAGTTTATGGTGTTTGCTTTTAAATGTAATTCTATAATTCTCACCGACAACACAACAATATTAGAACATCAAAATAATAAACAAAAACTTCAGATTCTCGAAGCACTTCATATTAGAAACATGCAACCAACAATTAATTTTCAAACCAGAGCTAATGGACTTAAATGTCTTTAGCTACTGGCACTAATTATAGAATTACATTAACGAAGAAATGCTGCCTAAATATATATATATATATATATATATCGCATGGATATCCATGGCTGAGGCTCTCTATGTATGTATGTATGTATGTATGTATGTATGTAAGCAGTATAATCTTTAATGAAGATGTAGTCTCATACCTTAATTAGCAAATAGTGAGAAAGGATATGTATATGCACACAAAAGAATAACAAAATTAAAAATTCGCTTTGTCCAGTGAAAAGATTTTTAATAATATTGTTTATTCTATAAATTAACCAAAATTATTTGTAAAAATTCATAGCTTCTATAAACTAAACCGTAGCAGCAATAACGATTCTCTATAGAAACACCAAAGTAAAAGTACGATCACCAGATGGAGACACAGAATACTTCGACATTGTAGCAGGAGTACTACAAAGGGACACGCTAGCCCCATACCTCTTTATCTTTTGTCTAGATTCCGTACTTAGAACATCGATTGACAAAATCAGAGGGAACGGCTTCGAGCTGACAAAGAAAAGAAGCAGAAGGTACCCCGCAAAAACAATTACCGATGCCGACTACGCCGATGACATAGTGATACTGGCAAATACGCCCAACCAAGCTTAAACACTACTGCATAATTTGGAACTAGCAGCCGCAGGCATAGGCCTCTATGTCAATGCACACAAAACGGAATATATGTGCTATAATCAAACGGGGGACATCTCCACTCTAGACGGAACCCCTCTTAAACTAGTAGACAAATTCACTTACCTAGGAAGCAGCGTCGCATCAACCGAAATGGACATCGACATGAGGTTAACGAAAGCATGGACAGCTATCAATAGGCTATCGATTATATGGGAATCAGACCTAATCGATAAAATGAAATGCAGTTTCTTCCAGGCAGCGGTCGCATCGATACTGCTATATGGATGCACTACATGGACTCTAACAAAACGGCTGGAGAAGAAGCTAGACGGCAATTACACAAAAATGCTGCGAGCATTCTTGAACAAGTCCTGGCGGCAACACTCCACAAGACACCAACTGTACGGCCACCTGTCACCTATCACGAAAACTATTCATGTTAGACGAACCAGACATGCAGGACACTGCTGAAGAAGCAGGGACGAGCTCATAAATGATGTACTCTTATGGACCCCCACACATGGTCGTGCAAAAGTAGGACGACCAGCATGAACATACATTCAGCAACTATGTAAGGATACTGGATGTTGTCGAGAAGACCTGCCTAAGGCGATGAATGATAGGGAAAAGTGGCGAGAGAGGGTCAGGGATTTCCGTGCTACCAGCATGACATGATGATGATGATGATGATAAACTATTCTGAATTTAAATTTGCATAGTTAAATGGCTTGAAGTATTCCTATTCAATACGAATAATTTCCAAACAGATTTATTTGACTTAGAGATGGGAGCCTAACAATTACTACAACTCCTGGTCAGAGTTGACCGAAGTATAATGGCAATGAAGAAGCACTTTACACTCTCTGGTGATTCTGAACTAGTGTGTAACACTATGTATGTGGTCTGCCAAGCAGACGATTCCTTTGTCTGTTTTGGCGCGAAAATAGACAAAGGGTTTTGGACTCAGGATCTCGGGTGACCAGAAGTCGTAAGGGAAGGCCAGTAAAGGTACTATTTACCAACCCCCTCCGCTCGGGCAGGATATGACACAAGCTCAATTTTTAAGCGGGGTTTAACAGGTTTGAATTCAGAGTTTTTCCTTCTGCTAGACTAGTTGCCTAACCAAGGCTGAAGAACCTAGTCTGTCCTACTATTTACCCATAGCTGGTGGGAGAATAATTGGATTCATACCTTCCCCAAGGGTATTAGTGCTATGTGAAATGCAATCAGTCTCGTCCAGGATTTGAACTCGAGTCGCCGTGTTCATTTTCTACGACGATAACGACTACACCACGGGCACCTCCTCAAAGGCCAGTAAAGGAGTTGGACGAAGGGACTGGAAGTTGGCAGTTGGCGAAGGGTGATGCGAGTGACCAGTCGACACTGGAGAGCAGAGAGACCAGTCGGATGAGATGAGGTCCAGAGCAGTGAGGGAAGACGAATTAAGATGAGTCGGCATTCCACTAGCGTTTAAGAATTTTCGCTAGAATCCACGCTAGTGTTAGTCTACGTATGCACAATGTTACACGGCTCCCTTTCTGCACTTGAGTTAACCCCAGGCTCGTTTGTTCGTTTGTTCTCTTTCCTCCCGCTCCCTTGATTGTATTTCTTGTAGCCGAAAAGAAATGTGCGATGCCCCTATCGGAACCACTAGTTGATCACCGGCCGTAAAGTGAAATGGTTTGAAGGAGTTGATGTAACGTGGGGGCCGAGGGGGTAACGTCACAGAGCTGTACTACCTGATACAATTTATTATCATACCCAAGACACCATTTTTTGTGCGGAGCTTACTTTTCTTCAAGGGGAGAGGTTGTTTGGTTCTTAATCTGATCAAGAGTGTGAAACTAAAAAAAATTAATTAATTAAGAATTCGTAAATATCAATATTTTTTAACCCCAATATTTGAATGAATTACAAGAAGAAATGAAATTTGCAGAGGACATCAAAAAATGTCGCTGCGAGAAAATCGGTGAAATTGACGCATGCGCGTCTTCAGATTACTTTTGTTTTAGCCCGAATCTTATCTTTTCTTTTCTTTTCATAATTTGACCGGATACGTGATAGAATTTCTAGACTACACTCCAGCATATTATTCATGCCATGGCCGAGGAAACTCAAAGTAGTCGTTTTAACTGATTCAATAAGAAACGTCTTAAAAATCCTAATCGGATAGAAAAGAAAGTTCTACACCATACGGCAGGCGGCAAGAAAAATCTAATAAACGCGTTCGATTGAATTCTTTTTTCACTTGCTATAGTTTCCATTTTGCCTCAAAAGTTATAATTTCACTTGTTTACTGGTTTTATAACAGTAACAGTATTTTTTTATTTTATTACTTCGTTTTGTTTTTCTTTATGTAGACGTAATTTTAATTATTCTATAGAATTTTACTTGCAAGGTAGCCACTCCCAAATGAGATTATTCATGTCTAAATTAACATTCCTGCCAGGATCAGAGTATACAATCTGCTTGAAATCGGATTGTCGCTTTCTGGGGTAGAATGCTCATTTTTCGGCTTTTCATTGTGTAACTGATTGAAGTATCTGTTCCTCTTTCTCATCTATTTTCTCGTCATCGAGCTGGACATTCTTATCTTCGGACTGAACAAAGACCTCTCCTGGGAATTTCGGTCTCTGAACAGCACCTCTCCATTGCTCGAAAAGTGTTGTCTGGAGTTGTCTGAAGCCTTCTTTGCAAGGATTGGTCGGTTCTTTATTTTCGTGTGCAATCTGGCCCGTTAGTTGCTTGAAGTGACCAAACAGTTGTTTTTCTTCCCTTTTCTGCTTTCTCGTTTTTGTTATTTTTCTGTCAGTATTTATGTTGCTAATGCTGTTATCGGCTGCAGTAATTAATCTTTCTTTGTTGTTTTTTGTAATTTAGTCCTCAAGTCCTTTTATTTACGCCGCTACGCTATATTCAATGCTGGTGAGTCTTCCTCTTTTTTTTTCTTGGCTCACACAGTCTGTCTACGCCATCTCTCGGGTATAATCCTTGTGAATTATTATTATTTACTCCTTGAGAGTTTTTCACAGCGTTAGCAGATGGCTTTCACAGGAGTCTGAGTGACAGCAAGTCTCCAGGACATTTCTAAGTATTCTGGCCGATCTCAAAAATGCTATAGTTTGGACAGTCTCCACCAGTCCCGTTATTTCCAAGTCCTCCAGTCCTTGTACCAATCCTTTGATGACTGTACCAAGAACACGAATTACAGGTGATATAATTGTCACTTTCAAGTTCCACAGTTTTTTTTTTTCAATACCCTATTCGGAGAGATTCTGTTTCTCACTTAAAGTTTCCTTTTCTTTGCCACGACCAGGTTTTCTTCTGTGAGATGTTTTTATTAGTCGTTTAAAACGTCCATAGAGTTGTTTTTCTTCACATTTCTGTTTCCTATTAATTTCCATTCTCTTGTCCATCATGTTGTCTGTCTTGTTTTTGATGGTTGTAATCAGTCCTCCTTCGAGTCTTTCTATATAGTTCTCGAGTCGTTGTATCGATACGTAAACGCTGTCTTCAATGATGGTAATTCCTCTTCCTCCCTCCTTTCGTGACACATATAGTCTGTCAAATATTATTATTATTATTATTATTGTTATTATCTCTTTAGATTTTTTTATACCAGTATATATGGCTTTCACTAAATCCTGGATGGTGTTCTACACTTCCTATCATCTCTCTTTCTCTCTCTTTTTCTCTCTCGCTCGCTCGCTTAATTATGGTATCACGTAGCTCAGCATTCACATCGATTAGTTAAATAATCGTTTGGGGATTATGTCAAAATGGAAACTGAAAACTATTGAATTTTTTCACGTACTTTTCAATTTTGTTGGTTTTTGTTTAATATAATAACGATGATATAAAAACTATATTTTTTGAAAAGGGTCGGCATATATTACAAATATTGCTAGAGTTTTTGTTTTTGGTGTTTTTGTTGGTTTTTAATTTCATATTTTAGCTTTCCCGTTGGGGAACATTTTAATTGCATTTTTCATTCTATTTACACAACATTCTGCTGAATATTATCCATGCATTATTAATAGGGCAGGATTCATGGTAAATATAAAATGAATGAAAATGAAGCATGAATGAATCCAGTAAGTGAATAATTTAGAATAAATAAATATAAGGGGTGCTCGATAGTAATGCCTGCTCTTTATTTCCATGGAAACTCAACACTAACGAGGAGGACGATATGTTTATTGGATTGTTAGTTGGTTGGTTGGTTAGATGACATCACAGCATGTCAACACTTTGGTTTTAAAATGTTGAAGTCAGTAACTTTTCAAGCATTTAAATGGCTTCTAGTAACTTATTCGAGAATTCGAAGACAGCATTAAAAGGAACAAAGATAAACTAATTACAGTGGACATTAACATTGCTGACAACATATGGACAAACAGAAAAATATCTAGGAAACAGAATGGTAAGAAAGCAACTGTATGGGTATATTACGGGACAAACTGTAGAAATCTCACACGAGAAGACCAGGACATGGCTACGAAAAGAAAATCTCAAGAAAGAAAATGAATCTCAGTTAATAGCAGCAAAAAAAAACAAGAAGTTTAAATTTGACCATACGAACAAGTGGTATATGCACAACTCGAAATCCCTCCTGGAGAATGAAACGTATAAAGTTTTTGAGATTTAAAAAAATAAACAGGTCACCTAATCTCGGACAAACGAGCAGAGCAAGCGATAGTCAACAAAAAAAGAGAACCTGCCGAAGAATAGACTTTGCCGTCCTACACGGACCACAGAGTAAAATTAAAAGAAAGTGAAAAGAGAAATAAATATCTAGACCTTACAAGAGAACTAAAAAAAATGGAACATGAAAGTTACGGCAATCCTATTTACTAACCCCTCCGCTCGGACAGGATATGACACAAGGTCAATTTTTAAGCGGAGTTTGACAGGTTTGAATTCAGAGTTTTCCTTTTCCAAGACTAGTTGCCTCACCAAAGCTGAAAAACCCAGTCTGTCCTACTATTTACCCATAGCTGGAGGGAGAATAATTGGATTCATACCTTTGCCAAGGCTATTAGTGCTATGGGAAATGCAATCAGTCTCGTTCAGGATTTGAACTCGTGTCGCCGTGTTATTCCTACGACGATAACCGTTACACCACGGTCACCACCGATTGAAAGTTACGGTAATACCAATTGTAATTAGTGCACTTGTAACGATCCCCAAAGCATTCATGAAGGAACTAGAAGACTTAGAAATCAATGGACAAGGAGACAGCATTATCAAGATCGGCCAGTATACTGATAAGAGTTCAGGAGACTTGAAATGCCTTGTTATCACTCAGACTTCAGTGAGAAATTGACAGGTAACACTGACGGGAAAAATTTCAAAAATTATAAAATGATAATAATGTTGACTATTGCCGGAAGAAACGAAAAGATGCTGCTGGGGAACAAGTGGGACAGGTGGCAAACTATCCATAGATCTGCACATATTCACGCAGTCCTAGAGAGGTTGGAAAAATTTTGCCGTGACATGGATTGATTAAAAAAGGTTGATGATATGGTCCCACAAAGTAGGTTAATGGGATGTCAAAAAATACACATAATATCCGATAAAGACAAAAATAATAACGGGAAATTGGAATAAACACCAAGTGGAAAATCTTTAGCAGATGTGAAACTCCAGCGTCACCTTCCAGGAAAACTCGCTCTCGGTACAAGTATTTTTGACACAAGGCAAAAAAATGAAAAAAAGAGAAACTGCTGAATATTGGTCTTTACCATCTAGACTGACCACAGAGTAAAATTGAAAGCGAAAACAGTGATAAGTACCTAGACCTTGCTAAAGAACTGATAGAACTATGGAAAATGAAGATGACGGTTATACCAATCGTAATTTGTTCAGTCACGAGAGGACAGGTACAATGACTGGAAGACTTGGAAATAAGAGGACAAGTGGAGACCATCCAAACTTCAGCATTAGAATCGACTATAATACTGGGAAGAGTCCAGGGGACTTGAGGAGAGTTCCTGTCACTCAAACTCCAGTGGAAGACAATCACGTAACGCTTGTGTAAAAAACCTCTCAAAGGAGTAAAATAATAATAATTGCTGTTTCAGCAGACCCCAGAGTGAAAATGGAAGAAATCGAAACTTTGAACAAATATCATAAAACAGAAAAAAAAGTAGTGGGATATAAAAGTGATGGCATAGTCGTAACACGCAAAGAGACTGGATGAACGAGAGACATAAGAAAAAATTGAAACTACTCAGTCTACATATCGACTAAATTCGGGGAGAATACTTAGTAATGGAAATAAGATGGATTGCTGGTTGGTTAATGTTTTATGGCATACCAACCCTTGGATATTATTCAATATCGTATCCTCATCTATCTATCTATCTATCTATCTATCTATCTATCTATCTATCTGTCAGCGTCCGAAGGCAGTGGGTGTGGATTATTCGCGTATAGAATATATGAGAAATTGATATAAAATTATGGGAGTGCTCGATGTATGGCTATTGTTACATATTTTTCTGTCCAGGTTTATATAATAAAACTTACAAACAGAGCGTATGCAGTGCAATTAAAAGGAAACTCAAACCTGGTTAAATTGGCATTATAAATTCATAACAATTTAACCAGGTCTGACTTTCCATCTAATTGCACTTTATGTATATATATATATATATATATATATATGTGTGTGTGTGTGTGTGTGTGTGTGTGTGTGTGTGTGTGTGTGTGTGTGTGTGTGTGATCTTGTTAAATCAAGAGAAATACCATTACTCGATTAAAGCTACCAACAGTGTTGTTTATCACACTCAAAGCCATACAAATGAATTCACTTGTAGAAGACTGAAGATATTGTGAATTGCAGCAGGAGACATTACCTTAGTGCTAACGTTTTAAGCTTGAAACCATATCATTAGCTAAGTCTAACAGTTCTGGATAAGGCTTGATGTATGTGACACCTTGTAATAATTGATCTCACCAAAAATGGTTCGCAAAACTAACTAGCTTACCAAAATACCAGGCTGACCAATGAACAACGACTTTTTAAAAAATCATCTTAAAAAAGGCCAAAGACATTGAGTACATAATACGGATTAAATTCGATACACAGTAATAATTTGTCTGCGAGATTACTGCACTATATATATATATATAAATGATGTCTCAATATATATGGGACTTATCTGACTGCTAATAATTCTACTATTAATAAAGTCGTGTTCTTTTTTGTTTCACTTTTGAAGATAGAATACTATAACAACTATAAATCCTCGATCACAATGTCTTGGACAATGGGTGCCTCAGGTGGTGTATAGGGTGCCTCAGGTGGTGTAATTGTTAACAAGCAAGACTAGCAAACCTACTCGAATGAGTTTGAGTCTCATTGGGTGCCCCATTCAGATGATTTGGTGCTACGGTACCACATCTAAGGAAAAAAGCTTTGTAAATTACTATAATGTCTTGGACAAGTGAGGAAAAAATATTTTGCGTCACTAATTATTTGGAGACAAATTCATTCAAAACTTTCTCAAAATAGATGCAACCTATTGATATGATAATGGTTTATTACTGAGATAAGAAACTTAGAAAAAAAAGATTGCGCATCCTGTAAACTGATTTAATAACGATAAAAACAAATATTGATTTAATGTCCCAAGATCAAAGTATGTCTTTTTACAGGACGTGTTCCAAATGACCGGCATGGCGTTTGTCTCAGTAATAAATCATTATCATATTGATGAGTTGCATCTATTTTTAGACAATCTATATGTATATAATGTAGTTTACTATATATATAAACAAAGAGGTGTAATGGTTATCGTCCTAGAAAATGGACACGGCCACACGAGTTCAAATCCTGGACGAGACTGGTTGCATTTCACATAGCACTAATACTCTTTGGAAAGGTATGAATCCAATTATTCTCCCTCCAGCTATGGGTAAATGGTAGGGCAGACTAGGTTCTTCAGCTTTGGTGAGGCAACAAGTCTAGGAGAAGGAAAACTCTGAATTCAAACCTGTTAAACTCCGCTTAAAATTGACCTTGTGTCATATCCTGCCAGAGCGGAGAGGTTGGTAAATATAAAAATAAAGAGCGCTCAAGATCGGTAATTTTGGCGTTTATTTTTGGTCCCACATTTTGTGGTAGTATATTTGGTGTTTAGTTCCCCACAATTATATTTGGCTCATTATAGAAAAGCGAATAAAGTAAACGATGTGAAACAACGCTGACAAAAAAAAAAAAAATTCAAATCAAAGCAGTACAAACAAAACTAAATTTACACATCAAGAAATACATGAAAAAGGAAACATTACAAATGTTCTAATATAGTCTGTTAAATATTCCTCTGTGTGTGTACGTGTGTGTATGTAACTAACACGTGTCTGTTGAATATTCCTCAGTGTGTGCGTGTGTGCATGCGTGGACTAACACGGATATTATGGAAAAAGACTAAATATTGAAAGTGTCCTGTAGACTATAAAATGTATGTGGATTAAGTATTTCATGTAAGATATCGACATAGAAATATAGCAACGTGCCCTAGAAGGAATGTGTCTTCTCCCATGTTGGTTGGCTGTCTCTTTCGGGGTTTGACAAAATTTCTGAGGCTGTGTTCTAGGCTAGATAAAGTCTAACCGAAAAGGCAGAACAAGAAAGAACAAAGTTGCAGAATGTATACATTTTCGTGGGGTTGACTTCTGGAAATCAATATGTAAGAGAGAGAGAGAGAGAGAGAGAGAGAGAGAGAGCGTTGTCTCTGTGAGTCAAAATGGAGAGAGTGAGTTCTTGGAAGACGAGAGCATATATAAACAATCCTTGTCATGCAGTCGGCTCCAAATGTGCTGGACAAAATCAAATTTGAGGACGTAGTTGTGAGCACTAACCACGTGACTTTCCTGACCAATAGGTTCTTGAGACTGATTAGTTTACCAACGTCCGCCATCTTTGTTTCTGGAACAAGTGGTATCACGGCCATTTTAAAATATAGGAGTGTAAATCCTATAAGAGCATCTGTCGATCTAATACAGCATAGTGGAGTCACAGTGTAACGGCGCTTGGTGAGTGTTAGTTTCTCGTTTGCACTATCACCAGACCTTGGTCAGATGAACTATTATTTAGCAAGCAAAGTTAACGGCCACACTATTCTAACTTTTACACATGCACACACACGTAGACACAAACGCACAATCATATGCCAGAGACCTTGGTTCTTCTAAGCAATTTCTCTAGCAGAAAAAGACCAGAGAACGGAAAATAAAGTGAATCAAAGCAATGAAACCGTAGCTTTCTCTATTTACAAGTCATTCTCCTGCAGCCACAAATGTAGAAAAAAAATTAAAGAAGAAAGAAACGTCTGTTCGTGTTAGTATCACCGTCACTGCCGTAGACGTAGATTTCCTCAAAACGCTTCCTCTTTGAAGGCAAGTGATGAGAATACACATACAACACATTCTGAATAATTCGTAATCTCTTAAAATGTCAGCGCATTTCATATCTTTTCCTGTGAAAAAAATTCAACCTCACTCATTACTTTTTTTTCTTTTATGTCTCACAAAATCATAGTAGTATTTTGTTGTTTCAAACGAAAATGAAATCTCAGACTTTAGAAAGGATTTCTTCTTAGTTCACAGACAAAGTTTCCAACAGTTAAGAAAATTGATTTTTGATCTTTGAACAGAGAGCAAGAAATATCCGTAAAAAGACAACTAATACATAAAATAAATTATAAAAAACATTACATATCTATATCTGTATCTATCTACGTATCTATTTACCTATCTATTTATCAATCTATCCATTCATCTATCTCCATATATTTCTTTTTTTTTCTTCCCTCTTTTCAACGTCAACTCTTTTAACCTATATATATATATCTGTGTGTCTGTGTGTCTGTGTGTGCAGAAAACCACAAAATGTTTCATACACCCATCAGTTTTGAATATTTGAATATTCTTATCCATTTTTCGGAATCTAATGCCCGTATCATACCAGGTTTTATATATGTTAATAAGCACGAAAATAGAATATAAAACTCAATTTTTGAACCATAGGTTAAATACAACAAATTTGATAGTGAATTATGTAAAATAAGAAAAAACAAAATTATTCGTACAGTATGAATTTTTTAAAAAATTGAACAATTTTCTCAATATATATAGTCAATAGCATGAATTCTCTTCTTTATGACGAGCTGCAATTGTTTTCTAATATTTTTGATGAAATTTGAATAAGTCTTTTCTGGGATTTTTTCTATTCTTCGATAGTTAGACGTTCTAATTTCTGAAGGTTTTTGGTGACCTACAATTTATTCGAGCTTTCAATTCTTGCCATAAATTTTCTATAGGATTCAAGTCAGGTCTCATTGAAAGTCATAGCAAAACTGAAATATTTTTTTCTGAAACCACACAGTCATTGATTTAAACATATGTTTTGGACCTTTATCTTACCGGAAAGTAAATCGCTGACCTAAATAAGATTTTGCGCTGATAGTCGTAGATTTTCATTAAGAAGTTTAATATAGTCTTCATATGTCATTATTCCTCTAATTGCAATTAATTTCCAGGTTCCCTTCAGCTAAAACAAGCCAAAAGCGTCATCGAGCCGCCTCCATATTTTATTATTGGTTCTGTGTTCTTTAGGAGAAACCCTCACCTTTCTAACGCCAAATCTTCTCTACATCACTATGTCAAAAGCTCGGTTTTTCTCTCAACACTATAGTACTTGTACCCAAAGGCAATGTTTCTCTGTTCAAGAACGCTTTGGCAAAATTACACTGTGCAACAATGTGACATTGTCCAGTTGGCTGGGGCTATAGAATACACTGACTGCACTTCTGCAGAGGGGTAAGGCCTCACAATGAGTGTCCTGGATATGACACTAAACAGTCTGATTGTGAGGTCCCAGTAATGCTGGAGCCTTAGAGAATACGGAGCACCCCTTCATTGCCATTGCTCCCCGGTCCTCTCTGGCCCGGCGTGGTAGCACCTGATAGGGCCCTATCTATGGGCTAAATACAACTAACGGCATGCTTATGCTAAACTGAATTGTTTGATTCATCTAAATAGCTTGAAATAGAAATGTTTTTGACAATTAATCGTACTTACATTTAAACTGCAGCTTATGATAAACTGAATTATTTCAAATAGAACTGTTTTTGATATTGAAACTGTACTAACACTAAACTGAATTGTTTAACATAGAACTGTTTTGACACGTAATTGTTAGTAAACCAAATCTGTACTTATACTAAACTGAATTAGCTGAATTAGAACTTCTTGACTAAACTGAATTGCTCGAAATAGAAATATTTTCATTATTAAACTGTACTTACATTTTAACTGTGTGCTTATGCTAAACTGAATTATTTGAAATTGAACTGTTTTTGACATTGAAACTGTACTTTCATTAAACTGAATTGTTTAAAATAGAACTGTTTTGACATTTACCTGTGAGTAAACAAAATCTGTACCTATACTAAACTGAATTCTTATATATGACTGCTTGAATAGCTTGAAATAGAAATGTTTTTGACAATCAAACTGTGCACTTATGTTAAACTGAATTGTTTGAAATAGAACTGATTATTTGCATAAAAATGGATTTGGCGTTAAATAACCTACAAAGGTTGACATGCCATAAAACCTAACAAGCAAACAAACCAAACAATGTAGCATGGTTTGTGTGGAGAGGTCTGCTGTAGTCAGTTTCTGTACAACCTGTTTCTATTTAAAAACGTTGTATTGGCCAAGTCCTTACGCTGATACCCATCACATTCAAAATTTTGGCGATGTCATTCAAAATAACTCTTGGGTTTATATTAACCCCGTGACACAGTTTTTGTGCAGTTCTCGGAGACTATTTGGGTTTTCTTCCATGCCCAGGCAAATTCTCTGTCGTGACAAACTGTTAAAATTTCTTTATAACGAGCTGTACCGTAGATCTAGGGATAACTAACAGGTCTGACATTGGACTGTATTTCCTGACATGTGGGAGTTAATAGTTCTCTGTCTTAAGTCTTCCTCACCGTGCTGTTAATATAAAAATAGCAATGTTGACACTCTTTGCACTAAGTGATGTTCTTTTCTGGAATTACCACTAATATCCAACTGAATAAATAGTCTTGAAGGCTTCACTGATAAAATAATTAAGTATAAATCATACTTACTGGAGTCAATCAATTTAAAACGATATTTTCCACTGCATGAATAATTTTCTATTTTCTTGTTTTGCATAATTCTCCTGTTATTTTGTTATTTTGAACCTATTGTTCTGAAAATAGAGTTTTATATGTTTTGTACTGACATAATACAGGCATTAGATTCAAAGAAACGGCTAAAGATCTACCAAACTGATGGGTATACGTAAAATTTCCTCGCGGACTATATATATATATATATATATATAAAGGAACACACACACACACACACACACACACACACACACACACACATATATATATATATATATATATATATATATATTATTTAATTCAGTGAATCTGGAGTTGGGAAAAATTCCAAGCAGGACCAATGAAATATTCAAAAATAGAATATCAAATTTAAGAAATCCAGAGCTCTATGAGAATAAAATCCACAGAGCATATATATATATATATCATGATGTAAAGTCGACGTTAACGTTTCGGTTTCAGTAACCATCATCAGGACTTGGATATGAAATAGTTCACATATCGATGGGTGCTTGCTGAGATGACAGGAGCAAATGAGAAATATACAACGAAACGATGCATAAACATGCACATAGCGTTCAAAATTCAAAAGTCATCAGAACGTGTTTGGCACGTGGAAAAATATTTGAAAATGTAGGATTTTTCAAAGAAACGAGACAAAACCTCCCGTTTACTGAGAAATACGCAACAAATAAGTTTTCATAAGTATAGATAATTTGGAATCATCCATGTTAAATGTTATGTAAGAATGTATTTGGTATTTGTTTTTTTTCCGAAAAGACAGTATGAAAGTAAATATGGATAAAATCCGACAGTATGAAGGTTGCAGGAAAAAATATAATCCAAATAGGTGAATATATATATATATATATATATATATATGTGTGTGTGTGTGTGTGTGTGTGTGTGTGTGTGTGTGTGTGTACATGCATATGTGCATACATTTGGCAGAAAAAGGAGTAATTGAATGAATAAAAATCCGATATACAAATTTTATAAATTCTATTTCTCTAAATTGAGCGAAAAGTAAGCCAAAAACCAAAATTTCACAATCTTTTCTTGTAATCAAACATAATATTAGTCAGAGCGTAATACATATAGTTAAGATTCGTGCAATTATGTATAGCTGGATTTGTAAGCTTAAAATAAAGGCACATATTTTATGAGTAGAAATCTTAGCATGAGAGTGTTACTCTATATATACGATGCTGCTGATTTTATCATGTTTGTTCTGTATTATCAGTATTAATAACATCTTATGTAAACTCTAGCATATTCGCTCAATAGATAAGCGATGTTCAAATCAAATGCATTCTTGTAAGAAAAGAATGCAGTTTTTCGCCCAAAAGAAATAGGCTGAAAGGTTGTGTAAGTAATGATTCATTACTTAGTGAAGAAATATTTATTACTTTGCTTATTTATTCTATTTGGGGCGACTTGATATTATATAAAAAAAAAAACTTTATGATTTATATATGAATCTAACTGGTTAAAAATTGCATTCTTGATATTTTTGAAGAAAAATTATATTTTAAATTATTTTGAATTTTGATCCTTAAAATTTTTCGTGACAAGTCAGATATTGTCGCCTGCGAGGTATCTTGAAATTTAAAAAGCAGCGCGAATGCGGCGATTGGTGTAAAAATGATTTCCAAAATTGAGGGAATAATACAACCATAAATGATATGAATCAATTAATCAAAGTTTAGAGAACATGATTCCCTAACCTCTTCGCATAAAATAACACTTGACGATTTGACCGGTTGGTAAATACTGTTAATAAACCAAACATAGCTTTAAATTAACATAAATCATTCTCCAGGTGTTTTCCTTTTTATTTTCGTTTGTTGGTTTGTTTGTTTCTTTTTTTTTTTTTTTCTATAGAAATGTTTGTGACATCAGTCTTTGAAGATTTTATTTCTACTCTGTTTTAAACATTAGTGGATGCGCAAGCCTCCTCACAACTAAACCGTGTTTCAAGGAAAGAAAAGATGAGAAGTTTTTTTCCAAGCAAAAACAGATACAATTACGGACCAGAAAGTAAAAATTGAGAAAATAAAAAAATTGAAAACAAATTGATAAATAAAGATCGATTAAAAGCTCTGTAGATATTTCTGCTGACTATTCTAAAAAGAATTTTTTTCTCAAGATTCTTCATTTTTGTGGGTTTGTTTGTTGTTTTTATGGAGGTTTTTCCCTCAACGATCTGAGACTTTTGTAATGTTGTCAAATCTATTTTTCAGCTAAACATTTTTTCTTTTGTCTAATTGGCGTCAATCTTCAACCTTGTGCCATTATTTTTCGCCGACCTCTGAGTAAACAGATAACAGATCCATTCTTGAAACTTGATTTAGCCAATTCTGCATACGTAACACTTTCACAATTTATTTCTCGGTGTTCGCAGACAAGAAAAAAGTACACAAAAAACAAAACTAAAGAAACTGTATCAATAAAAATAATTCTATTTTTTAAAGGTTAGATGGGTGAGTTTTAGGATCTATCAAACCTAGTAGGTAACATTTTTAAACAAAGTAGAGCGCGTTTGATTGCCCACTGTTAGATAGTTTCAAGTATTTCAATCTAACATTAATTCCATTTACTATTAATTATGTGTTTGCCCACAGTTAAATTGTTTCAACTATTCTACTTAGTACTATTTCTTTATTTACACACAGTTAAATGGTTTCAGGTATTGCTATCTAATACAAATAGTTTTATTTGTACACACTTAAAAGACTCCAAGTATGGCTATGGAATAACAATAATTAAGTTTTTTGCACACAATTCAAATTGATTGCTTAGTTCGTTGTTTGGATTTTATGGCATATCAACCTTAGTAGGTTGTAAAAAAACCCAGTTTGTAGGACACATTTTCAAACGAGCCAGAGCTCATTAGTTTGCATATAGCAAAATGGTTTTAAGTATTGCTTTTTAGTATTAACAATCCAATTTAACATCAGTCATTTGTTTTCACATGGTCAAATAATTAAACGGTTTTATTTGATATCAGCTATTTGCTTGCACTCAGTTAAAAGAATGTGTATATAATTTGTAACTAAATGATTTGTCGGCAATTTTACTTTTTTAAAAAGTCAGAGCAATTTGTTTGCTTACAATTAAGTATTGCAATTGTTTGCATACAATTAAATAGAGTCAAGAATTCCTATCAAACACTAATAATTATATTTAATATTAATCATTTGTTCGCCTACAGTGAAGTGGTTAAATGTATTGCTATTCAATACTAATAATTCTATTCTGCACTATTTATTCTTAGTATTGCGATGTAATAATAATTCAGTTTTTGTGCTGCTAAAGAGTTTCATTTATTGCTATTCAACACTAATACTTCTCTTCTTTGTAATTCATTCGTTTGCACACAGATAAATGGTTCTAAGTATCGCGGTATAGCAGTAGCAATTCAATTTAACATCAGTCATTTGCTTGCATATAGTTAAATAATTGAACAGTTCTATTTGACCTATTGATGGAACCCTATCAGGTACTCTGGTTCTCGGTGGACTTGGGAGTAATTGTAAAAAAGAGTACTCTACATTTGCCAAAACTCCTAAGATGGTTTAGTATCATACCCTAGAGACTTATTAAGGAGGGTCTTACCACTCTGTAGAGATACAGTCGGTGGATTATACAGCTCCTGTCAAATGGGCTATTTTTTCTAAGACATCACATGGACTCCAGTGACTTGAGAGTTCTCCAATCAACAAGAACATCTCACCGCTTAACCATTTTTCTGTGTCATCATAGTTGGTTGGTTGGTTGGTTTTTATGGCATATCGACCTTTTTAGGCTATTTAACGCCAAATCCATTTTTATGCAAGTAATCAGTTCTATTTCAAACAATTCAGTTTACCATGAATACGCAGTCTGATAGTCAAAAACCTTCACATTTCAAGCTATTCAGTTTAGTCAAACAAATCTAATTCAACCAATTCAGTTTAGTATAATTACAGATTTTGTTTATACACAGTTAATATCAAAGCAGTTCTATTTTAAACTATTCAGTTTAGTGTAAGTACAGTTTCAATGTCAAAATCAGTCCCTTTTCAAGCAATTCAGTTTAGCCTAAGCAGGCAGTTTAAATGTAAGTACAGTTTAACTGTCAAAAACATTTCTATTTTAAGCTATTCCGTTTAGTCAAACAGTTCTAATTCAAACAATTCAGTTTAGCATAAGTACGCCGTTAGTTCTATTCAACCCATAGATAGGGCTCTATCAGGTGCTACCATTCCTGGCCAGAGTGGATCTGGAAGCAATGGCAATGAAGAGGTGCACTGCATTCCCCAAAGCTCCAGCATCACTGCAGCCTCACCGTCAGATCGTTTAGAGTCATATCCGGGACTCTCATTGAGGGGAGTCTTACTCCTCACCAGAGGTTCTGTCAGTGTATTCTATATCTCCAGCCGACTGGGCAATTTCCAGTGTCATGTACAACTATATATATATATATATCGTAACTGGTGTTTGGTCTACGTGTGTTCACACACACATACACCAAACACCACTAACACATACACACATAATAATATGCAATTATAATCCACACAAACACATACACTCACAAGCGCACATAAAGATTTGTACACAATTCCAAAGATTTTTGACTGTATTTTTCGATTTCTTCATTTCCTTTCGTTATCTTCCAGATGATTGTTTGTAAAACTTTATGAAAACTAAGGTGGCAGACAAACTTCCATGGCATTAAATATATAAATCTAATATACATTTACATACATACATATATATATATATATATATATATATATATATATATATATATATACCCCTCCGCACCAACAGTTTGTGACTCAAAGTAAATTTCAAGCAGAGTTTAACTGGTTTGAATTCGAGTTTTCCTTTTCCTTGATCGGTTGCCATACCAAACTTGATGAGCCCAATCTGCTCTGCAATTTACCCAACGTGGGAGAGAGATTAACTGGATTGACACCTTTCATAATGTCATTGGCACAATGTGAGATGATAAACTATCTCGTTCTGGATTTGAACTCGTGACGCCGAGTCCATATCTTAGCACGGAAACCACTTCACCATGAACTTTATAAAGCGTCCCTCTTTTGTACAGCCATATCTCTCCCATTACACTTCAATGTTGGTTCTTCTGAGTTTTTAGTAGGTCTGAGCCTATCCTCTCACCTGTTCTTTTAGTCGGCTCTGTTCTTCTAATTACCATTTTTGTACTTATGTTCGCCTAGTTTTGTATCTTGTTCATCTCTCTCATCCCAATTGTTTCAGTTTTTCTTTGTTGTGATAACAACAATGGAGTTACCATTCTTATGTGCGCATTTTAAAAAAAAATCTAAAACCATTTCACCAGCACGAACTGTAGGGGGAGTTGTGAGCACAGGTAAGGCAAAACCTTTCGAACATCAACTATACAACTAATGAAATTATTCAACTATTTTCTCAGTGCTGTTAGATCCCGTGACGTCTGAGTCAATTATAGGCATGGACTAAAATTGGCCCTGTCACTTAAACAGATGACTTATTGTAGCTTTCGAGCATTTAATGATCTATGACTTAATTCTAGTACTATATATATATATATATATATATATATGGATAGCGTTTTATTTTTTGTTAATTCACCAGCATCTCAGTTTTATCCAACTTTGCGTTTACGTTATTTTGTTGTTATGAAAACCTGAAAAAACATTCAAAAACTCCTTATACATGCCAGCAACCTCCTGATAATTGCCTAGGAAAGGTCCGAAAGCGCTCGGGACAGTTTTGCTAAAATTATCCGCCAATTCTAACCAGAAACGAAGACACTTATCAGGAACCTTGAAAGGATCTTAATAAAATTACATAGACAAAATGTGTCTTTATTATTTAATTAAACATGCTTATAGGAAAAAACAGCTGCCCAAGCACATCCCCACCCCCACCCACACACACACACATATATATATATTTATATATATATATGTGTGTGTGTGTGTGTGTGTGAGTCAATAATGGATGTTACTAATGTGTCATCCAGCATAAAGCTATGCTGTGCGCGGAAAAAGTCGAATTTATTGCTTCGAGTTGTGCGCAATTGTAGTAAATTTCATATTTTGGTACCGTGTGCAACTATAGTCGAATTTGTAGCCTCGTGCTATAATCAAATTTCAAGCGTCGTTCCATGCGTGACTATTATCTAATTTAATTCAACGCTTCGTCTGCTGATCTCTATGTTCCTGTTGCAAAAAGATATCTGGTTAAGGTTTCAATTAGTAGCGTGTTATTTCGTGTCCACCTATAGTTAAATTTTTGTGCTAAAATGTTGCATACTGAGCTACCGAATAATGGAGTCAAAAGTTTACAGTAGATTTATGAATTACTGGATGAAAGATACTGAAAACTCACGGATTACTTTTTTTTTAACAAAGAAAATAAAGCATGGAAAAAATTGTGTTCACATTTGACGCATACAAATCAGTGATTAATTTTCATCATCATCATGTCGTGCCATCAACACGGATATCCCCGACCCTCCCTTGCCACCCTTCTCTACCGTCCATCGCTTCTGTTAGGTCTTCAAGGCTACATCCTGTATCGGCACGGAGCTGTTGTTTGTAGGTTCTAGCTGGTCGTCCTACCTTTGCTCGTTCATGTGAAGGGGTCCACTGGAGTACATCACTTATGAGTTCTTCCCTACGTCTCCAGCAGTGTCCCGCATGTCTGGTTCGACTAACGTGGATAGTTTTCGTGATGCGTGGTAAGTTGGAGTAGAGATGCTTCTTTGTAGGGTGCTGCCTCCAGGACTTGTTCAATATTGCTATCAGTATCATGTGTGGTTGCCGTCTAGCTTTTTTTCCATACTTTTCGTTAGCGTCCATGTAGTGCATCCATATAGCAGTATCGACACGACCGTTGCTTGGAAAAAACTGCATTTTATTTTATCGGCCAGGTCTGACTTCCATATGAATGATAGGCTATCGATAGCTATCCATGCCTTTGCTTGTCACGTGTTGATTTCTTTCTTGGTTGATGAAACAGTGCTGCCTAGGTAGATGAACTTGTAGATATGTCCCCTGTTTGATTAAAGCACATATATTCCGTCTTGTGTGCATTGAAATGGAGGCCTATTCCTGCAGCTGCTCGTTCCAGGCCATGTAATAGGGTTTCGGATTGGGTGGATGTATTTGCCAGAAGTGCTATATCATCGGTGTAGTCCACGTCTGTAATTGTTCCTTTTACATAGATGCAAAAATACATAGGTTTAAACAGCGGCTTCGAAAATGAATAGACCAGTTAACATTGCTTGGCAATAATATTTCATCAACGGAAAGTAATGTCAACATACGGATATGTAAATCATGGACTACTATTTACGGGTTATCAATTACATTGGAATATGATTGCTCAGAAAATAAATAAAATTGAAATATTTTCAAGATGTAGCTGTGTCAGTACTATTGTAAAACTGCACGATTTCAATTCTACTGGAACGCATAGAGAAAATCTTAGTGGGAAGTCAGCAATAAGCTCTGTGATTTTCTGAACAAATCCTAGAAGCAGTACTCCACAAAACTACTGATGTGGGTCGATTTACCTCTCATCTCGCAAAGCATCTTTTTAAGATTGTATATATATTTATATACGTGTATTTGTACGCGCGCGTGTGTATGTGTGGAGGTGTTCGTGGTGTAATGTTTATTGTCAAAGAAAATGGACACGGCGACTCGAGTTCAAAACCTGAACAAGGCTGTTTACATTACATATAGTGCTAATAATCGTGGTAAATGTATGCATTGAATTATAATCTCACCTGCTATCGGTAAATAGTAGGGTAGACTGTTGTTTAACTTTGGTATGGCATTCGCTCAACCAGAATGGAAACTCATCATTCAAGCCTGCTAAACTCTGCTTCAGGTTTTACCATCTGCCACACCATGCGCGTTCGTAGGGGTTAGTATATATTTAGATATATGTGTGAGTGTGTGTGTATGTGTGAAAAAAAATTGTGGAAATATTGATAAACTGAAACATATACAACGGAGTCACAAATAATATTTCGTCTTTATTTCAAAAAGACTTCATTAAAATGTGTTTTTTTTTCTAAACATCAGCATTAGAGGAAATAGATAAATAAAATGAGGGAGGGGGTCATAAATTTATCTATCTATTTTCTCCTATGCTGAACTTTAGAAAAAGAAGACATTCTGACAAAGCCGTTTTGAAAGAAAGACGGAATATTATTTTTGAATATGTTGTTTGTGGTTCATCCAAATTTCCACTTTTTTCATATCTTGCAGGATTTACCATATCTACCATCTCTCTCTCTCTCTATATATATATATATATATATATATATATATATGTGTGTGTGTGTGTGTGTGTGTGTGTGTATAAACAGATGAGAACACAATCGTTGAAAAAGCGTTTTATAAATGAAAAAAAAAACCTTATACTGGCTAACTGAGCAGTATATAAATTAAAAGTAAGGTGCCTGTGGTGTAATGGTTATCGTCGTAGGAAATGGATACGGCGACACGAGTTCAAATCCTGGACGAGACTGATTGCATTTCACATTGCGAAAGGTATGAATCCAATTATTCTCCCTCCAGCTATAGGTAAATAATAGGGCAGACTGGGTTCTTCAGCCTTGGTGAGGCAGCTAGTCTAGGAGAAGGAAAACTCTGAATTAAAACCTGTTAAAATCCGCTTAAAAATTGACCTTGTGTCATATCCTGCCCGAGCGAAGGGGTTGGTAAATACGATAAACTAAAAGTAATTAAGATTTTACCAATGTAGGCGAGATTTAAATTAGTTTAATGATGTTGTCATCTCGTCAGATAATTCAGATTAACATAATTGAATTAATGATTCATTGTTGGGACACTTGTACACTTAATGTTCTCGAAAATTCTATTTTTGTTACATGTGTTGACGTACCATCAAGTCATTTAATTCAAAGTTATGAATACGACTAAGGATTATGCAAAGAGGTAACATTTAAAGCTGGCATTCCCTCAATGACAGTAGAAAACTAATAAAATTTCAGGGCTCTGTAAGATTTTGCTGAAGCGCTCTGTGTTAATGGTAAGAATACTCTAGGCTCCAAACCCAGTCTACCCGAGAATCAGCATCGGATAGTAGCTTCGTGGCACAGATGTTGTTTGCTCGTAGTATAATGTGTACAAACCATTATTATATTATTATTATTATAAGTATAATGGGGGCTTAGCGTAATAGTTATCATTGTAGGAAATGGAATCAGTGACCTGAGTTCAAATGATAGACATGAATGTTTACAAGTACTTTGAGCTAATGTCATTTGGAAAACATGAATTCGTCTTTTCTCAGCCTTAGCTCTTGATAAATAGTAAGGCAGATTAGGTTCTTTATCCTTCGTAAGGCAGATTTAGTTCTTAATCCTTAGCAAGGCAGATTAGGTTTTTTTTACCCTAATTAATAATAGGCTTTATTAATAATAGGCAGTTTAAATGTAAGTACAGTTTAATTGTCAAAAACATTTCTATTTCAAGCTATTCACTTTAGTCAAACAATTCAGTTTAGCATAAGTGTGCTATTAGTATGTTTAACCCATAGATAGGGCCCTATCAGGTGCTTCCACGCCGGGTCAGAGTGGAACTGGGAACAATGGCAATGAGAGGGTGATCCGCATTTCCCAAAGCCCCAGCATTACTGGAACCTCAGCATCAGATTGTTTAGTTTTATATCCAGAAAACTCATTGGGGGGTGTGTCTTCTACAGCCCTAGCTGACTGGGTGGGGAGTATTGATTCTTGACTTATGCATATTCGTCACAAAAAAATGCTTGTGTTCCTGGGTTCCTTAACTTTGCCACAACAATTTATGAAGAAAGAAACGACTGAATTCAAATCATTTGTAGACCTGGAGAATGATGGAATTTGTTACACAGTGCATAAAGACTAAACTGGGAAAGGTATGAATCCAATTATTCTCCCTCCAGCTATGGGTAAATAGTAGGACAGACTGGGTTCTTCAGCCTTGGTGAGGCAACAAGTCGAGGAGAAGGAAAACTCTGAATTCAAAACTGTTAAATTCCGCTTAAAAATTGACCTTGTGTCATATCCTGCTCGAGCGGAGGGGTTGGTAAATATGATAAATACTAAACTACAGTATGGGAAAGAGAGAATGAGAAATAATTATGTAGTTTAATACCATTTTAAACATAATCTTTAATTGGTCTACCTGACTCATTGATAAGACCTTAATAAATCAGAGAGGACCTGAAATTAATAGCAAAAAAATGCCTGACTCCCCTCTTCTCAGAGGTTCTGAAATAGATACTCTTTTCCTGAGTTTAATATTCAGACGTTAGAGAAGTTACACTATAAATTGAACTTAATCTAAAACCTAAATGTAATACCATGCAAAACTAACATTTCCAGAGAATATAATAGTTTTATCATTTAAAAGCACCAATAATCAAGATTTAATTAATTGATTATTTTTTATCAGTAAAAATGAATAACTACAATGCTTAGCCGTTGTGAAACTAATTAGGATTCTCGACTGCTTATCGTCTATTGAAGACCAAAGGCTTAAACAGACAAGTAAAATTTTACATAATATGTTTGTTAAATCATCTAAAGGCGGTCTGATATATTTTTGGTTTGGCAGCCAAGTAGGTCACCACACATAACCTCACGATATCTTTTAACCCAAGATAAGAATAAAAACGTCTTCTCCCTTACTCATGATTTCCTTTTAAAATTATACAACATAGAGTGCGGCAGGTATTTGAGAACATTCTTTAGCTGATCATGATGGAAGGTGACCTGATGTGATGTTACGAGGCATGCGCTCAGTTTTAACATCCTCATTTCTCTTTTCGACATATCGAAGGCATAAACATGGTAGCTTCCAATCTGAGAGAATAAATGAAAAGATACGTCATGCTTGTAGCACTAACTGTCAAACATAGAGACTAGGAGATAGAAAACTTCTTGAAAGTGACCAAGACCTTGGTGTATAAGGTAGGGAATGAGTTGGAAGGCGTTAGCAATGACGTGTCAGCTGTTACCAAGAGGACTAAACATTGTGAGAGTTTAGGTACTGTTCATCTGATAAGTACATGATCCCATCAGCCACGACACCGAGAAATCATTGAAGGCCATTGACGAGCTGAGACGACCCAGAAAAAGCTGTACTTTTTCGGTAGATTATGTACTTTCATGCGTTGCTCATGTGACCGAGAAGTGAGTTGCAGAGAAAATTTACGGTCATTCTATATCCCAACATGTTACTTCCTAGCTCCACTGAATGGGATTCTCTGGACCTTTGGAGCCATCTTAAAAAAGAGATCATTTAGAGACCTCACAAAGCCCTGGGTTTTCTTAGGATTGCCATCGTGAATGGGAATTACCTGCTCTCGGTAAGGAGCTGCTTTTGTTGCAACCTCTAGATGCCCTTCTCGAGTCTGAGGGTGATCATTTTTTTAAAATGCTGATCTTTTTTTAATATTATTTTTTCTTAATGAGATACTTCATTTTTTTTTATATATGTTTTTATTCTATTTTCAATTTATTTAATATCATACTTTTTTTATATTATTACTTTTGATGAACTTTTATTTCTATTACATTATAATTTCTTCTCCAGCCGTTTTGTTAGCGTCCATGTAGTGCAGCCATATAGCAGTATCGATGTGACCGCTGCCTGGAAGAAGCTGCGTTTCATTTTATCGGATAGGGCTGATTTCCATATAATCGATAGCCTATTGATAGCTGTCCATGCTTTCGTTAGCCTCGTTTCGATGTCCTTTTCGGTTGATTCGGCGCTGCTTCCTAGGTACGTGAATTTGTCTACTAGTTTAAGTGGGGTTCCTTCTAGAGTGGAGATGTCCCCCGTTTGGTTATAGCAAGAATGCTGCGTGCAATCCTGAACAAGTCCTGGCAGCAGCACCCCACAAGACACCAACTGTACGGCCACCTGTCCCCTATCACGAAAACTATTCAAGTTAGACGAACCAGACATGCAGGACACTGCTGGAGAAGCAGAGATGAACTCATAAGAGATGTACTCTTATGGATCCCCACACATGGCCGCGCAAAAGCAGGACGACCAGCTCGAACGTACATTCAGCAGCTATGTGAGGATACAGGCTGTTGTCCTGAAGACCTACCTAGGGCAATGAACGATAGGGAGGAGTGGCGAGAGAGGGTCAGGGATATCCGTGCTACCAGCGCAATATGATGATGATGACATTATAATTTATAAAATATTTTTTATTTAATTTTTCTTTTTAGATAACTATTTTTAAGATATTTATATCATATTTTGTACTTAATTACCTAGTAGACCCTATATAATATGCCTTCATGTAAATATCGAGGATGTGAGAGAAATTTCCCAGCACTATCTTCTGGGAAAATATTTGGGAAATCTTAGAATTACACAGTTCAATGAATGCTTCATTTCTCGTGGAGTCAGTTAACTGTGTTACATTATTTATAAATCTTAAGAAAGAAAGAGGCTAGGAAAATGGGGTCTACATGAGTTTACGCCAAGGAACATCAATAAACAAGCATTTTATTCTCACTAGAAGTAGATAAAAGGCATTCTCAGTGAAGTGGACCGAGTTAAAAAGTAATAAAATAAGGGTTCTGTTTGCAATGCATGTATGATATATAATTGAACACTGACTTTATATGTCCAATTTTATGCCACGTTCAATTTATAAGAGAAATTAAACAAAACTGCTTTAAAATGTTGGATATAAATGGATTCCTTCTCTGAGTCAGTGGAAAAGTAGATATAATTTTCCAAGTGAGGATGTAATCGGTAGTTTAAAACGCATAAAGCAGGCATAAAATGGGGTTTCAGAATTTATGAATAATACATAATTGTATACTGACTTCATGTTCAATTTTAAGACACGAGGTTAAATTTAAAATGCCAATTTAGTGTAAATTTGTGTCCGATTTTATGTTGGATCTTCTTGATTTTCTTATTTTTTTTACTTTTTCAGAGATATTTCTTCCTTTTCCAGGGATATTTTTCATTACAAGAGATTTCTTTTTAGTTTTCCAGTTATTTTTCTTTTATAGTTTTCTTTTTTTTTTTTTTCGAGATTTTTTTGTTTTCCCAGATATTTTAGAAATAGACAGAAGATAGATTTTGTTTTGAAAATACTTTGAAGAAAACTTAAACCCGGTTATATGAAATAAATAGAATAATGGCTAAGTAGATATAATTTTCCCCTATGAACGTGTAATCTGAAGTTTAAAACTAAGATGCGAAATTTGTTTATCTTAGACTTTATTTATACCACGCAAAATAAAAGTTTAGAAAAGCAGACCAAAAACCACAATGCAAAGCAGATATCTTAAAACATTCAGTCGTGTTTATTCACTAGGCCTCGTATACCCCCACCCAAACACTTTAGCCCAACCGAAAATAGCATCTACAGTTTATCCTGATAAGAAGAAATAGAGCTAAAGATGATTGTTTAAACGAGCAATTCTCTCTGCCTGACATTCTGTGAGGCATGTTGATAGCAGAATCCAAAAGAAAAACGGATCTTTTCCAACCCGACCCAACATTCAAACACCCATGCAAAATTGATAAGATTAGTTTGAGCCAGCCAAAAAAAATATCAATATATTTATTATCATCATCATCATCATATCGTGCTGGCAGCACGGATATCCCTGACCCTCTCTCGCCACTCCTCCCTATCGTTCATCGCCCTAGGCAGGTCTTCAGGACAACAACCTGTATCCTCACATAGCTGCTGAATGTACGTTCGTGCTGGTCGTCCTGCTTTTGCGCGGCCTGTGTGGGGATCCATAAGAGTACATCTCTTATGAGTTCATCTCTGCTTCTCCGGCAATGTCCTGCATGTCTGGTTCGCCTAACTTGAATAGTTTTCGTGATAGGGGACAGGTGGCCGTACAGTTGGTGTCTTGTGGGGTGTTGCTGCCAGGACTTGTTCAGGATTGCACGCAGCATTCTTGTGTAATTGCCGTCTAGTTTCTTCTCCAGCCGTTTTGTTAGAGTCCATGTAGTGCATCCATATAGCAGTATCGATGTGACCGCTGCCTGGAAGAAACTGCGTTTCATTTTATCGGTTAGGTCTGATTTCCATATAGTCGATAGCATATTGATAGCTGTCCATGCTTTCGTTAACCTCGTTTCGATGTTCTTTTCGGTTGATTCGACGCTGCTTCCTAGGTAAGTGAATTTGTCTACTAGTTTAAGAGGGGTTCCTTTTAGAGTGGAGATGTCCCCCGTTTGGTTATAGCACATATATTCCGTTTTGTGTGCATTAACATGGAGGCCTATGCTTGCTGCTGCTCGTTCCAAACTATGCAGAAGTGTTTCGGCTTGGTCAGGTATATTTGCCAGTATCGCTATGTCATCGGCGTAGTCGGCGTCGGTAATTGTTGTTGCGGGGTATCTTCTGCTTCTTTTCTTCGT
>CAUZXS010002413.1:27500-35000 GCA_963585895.1 Sepioteuthis lessoniana | reverse complement strand
ATATATATATGTATATATGAAATATTTGCGTCATTCATGTGTCATATATTAAATATACATGTATGGAGAAATACTAGGTTTTGATGAATCTGACAAGATAATAAAAATAAGTGGAACAGTGGGTAAATCAAACACTTACGATGGGTTAAATGGTAATATTTCAATACGATGAATTTCTTCTGTTAATAAAGATAAAATATCACCATTAAACCTGTTGTAAGTATTAGATTTCTCCACTTTTTCAATTCTATATATATATGGTTACCATCTAGCAAAATGAACATGGCAACCCAAGTTCAAATCCTGGTCAACAATGTTTGCATTTTATATAATGCTAATATGCTTGGTATAGTTATAGATCTATATATTATCCATTGAGCTATAGGTGAAAATATGGCATATGGGGCTCTTAAACCTTGGTACAGTAATTAATCTCAAAATTGGAAAACTTTGCATTCAAACCTGTTAAACAATCCTAAAAATTGACAGTGTATCAGTTCCTGCTCATTCAAAGGTGTTGCTCAATATATATATATATATATATATATATATATATATATATATATATATATATAAGACAAACCATTAAAATTTTCTCAAATTTTTTCTAATAATTTTTATTTCAACAGCTCCAATATTTTCAAAAATGTTGGATCTGCATCTTTTCATAAAAAGAAATATATATGATAATAATAATACATATATATAAATAATAATAATATATATATATATATATATATATATATATAAGTAAAAAAGTAAGTCAAGTTGGCAACCTTAGTTGAGGGTGACCCAAAGACTCCCTTTACAATTGCTACTATACTGAGGTGTTGTGGACAGCGCTACTCCGTTCCTCGGGTTGTTCTACTTTACCCTTGATCCTTATCTCTTAGTGCTGAGTGTTAAGCTAGGCAGCATCAGGTACCATTTTTGAGTCTTTGGTATGACTAGACCGGGGGTTGTCTCCTGGACAATTGATATATATATATATATATATATATATATATATATATATATATATATATATAATCTTTATTTTCTTTGATGACTGTGATATGATACTTTAGTACATCTAAGGATGAAACTGACATTTAGAAGCACTGAACTTTGAGAAATCTCCTCTCAATTTCCATTAATCCCAGCTTCACTGTGACTTGTATTTGGTTATAACTGATATGGGCCTATCTATTAATTAAATATATTTGTTTAAGAAAATGTTTTACATGTTTTTGAAATTATTTAATACGTCTGCTTTTAAATAGTCAGTATTCACCATCTAAAATTTTGCAGGAGGTTATATTCTTGTACTGACTATTATTTGGATGCATAATTGTTAAACTGACTTCAGTTTAAAATAATGCAACAATTGCTGACATACTATAAAAAAATAACCAACCAAGCAATCTTTTCTTGAAATTTTTGCAGTAAAATAATCTATTCTTCTCTTTGTCTAAGAATCGCTATTTTTCCATCCCTTCAGCACTTTCTATATAGGGCATACATAATTGTTTCTGATCAGTAGATATCTAGCCAATCATTCCAGTATTTAAAAAGTACATAAACCATTCAATAAGCTAGACAAGTTTGACAAAGTCAACTGTTGATCTTTTATCAACACATTAGTCAAGATTCGACAGTTCTCGAAATCCAACTTAGAAGTCAGTGAACTGTGATAAATAAGAATTTTACAGTTTAAAAAAGAAAGTTATAAAATATGGGGGGATAAATGAAGTGTAAAACTCATTGGGTTCTGCTCATAAAATTTTTAGAACTACAAAATAATTTTGCTGTTTGCTTTCAACTGAGAAGAATTTTGTATAGTCATAAAATTTGTCAGAAATGAAATTAATGGATTTTTTAAAAATATAGATTTAGCCAATGAGGCTCCTGCCTACTTAATAAATACATCGGTTGAATAGTTTCTCCATCATATGTGTAACATGTAGATGAGTTATCTTTATGGATCTTTATGGATTACATTAGAAATAATTTCAACTCTTTGGGAATATTATTGAAATCTCGCCACTAAAATTTGTACTTGTAATTTTGCTTTGAATTTTCACTTACTTATTAAGCAACTTTATCCTCTTCAAGATGAATATTGGCCCTTATGACAGGGGCTGCAGAATATACCAACTGTATCTCTGCAGAAGGGTAAGACTCTCCCAATGAGTGTCCTAGTTAATACCCTAAACAATTTGAGGGTGAGTAGGTTGGCTGTTTTGTTTTAGGGTATATAAACCCTTTTCAGGTCCTTTAACACTGAATTAAATTTCAAACAATTTACTTTAGTATAAGTATAGCTTTTATTTACAAACAGTTAAATGTCAAAACAGTTCAATTTAATTTTAAAACAGTTCTCTTTCAAACAATTCACATTAGAATAAGTACACAGTTTAGTACTATTCAAAAACATTTCTATTTCAAACACTTCAGTTTAGCATAAGTACCTTCCTATTTTTAACAATTCAGTTTAGTACAGAGTTTAGTTCTATTTAATCCAAAGATAGGACCCTATCTGGTGCTACCACTCTGGGCCAGAGTGAACCAGAGAGCAATGGCTATCACGGAGAACTCTGCATTCCCCAAAGATCAAACATTATTGGAACCTAACCATCAGATTTTTAAGTATCATATCATGCAGGGCCGGTCTAACCTCTCAGCAGAAAAGCAGTTAGTATATTCAACAGCCCCACCTCACTGGACAACTGATGGTGAGGCTCCAGAGGAATTTTCACCATTCCTGTCGTAGATAGGATCTCGCTCCCAACTCTAAATTCATGGAAAATCAACTAATTTCAAATATGACAACTTCCTTCAATAGAGCAATTTTTTTCTTAAAGTATATCAACCAAAATTATTTTCAAAACAATTTCATTTGATTGATTTTATTTGGCTAGGTTTGGTTTTATAGCAGATCGACCATTATAGATTATTCAATACCGAATCCGGTTATTTCATATATAATAGACATACATGATTTGTAAACATGAGTCAACAAAGTTAATTAGTTCCACATATTGCTATGTATAACTGACAATTCAATTAAATATCAGTCACTTGTTTATGCACTCTGAAATTATCTGTTCTATTTCTAAGAATTCAAATTAAGCAAAACTCATTTGTTTGCACTCAGATTAAATGTCAAACCATTCCATTTGATTTATTAATAAGAGTCTTTCAAGTACTACCACTTCAGGCCAAAGTGGACCTGAGAGTCATTACAGTGAAGTGCTACTCTGGATTCCCCAAAGCTCCAACATTACTAAAGCCTCACCATCAGATTATTTAATCTTGTGTCAGGACTCTCATAGGGGTGGGGTCTTACCCCTCTGTAGAAATGCAGTCAGTGTATTCTACAGCACTAGCTGACTGGCCCAAATTTTTTTTTTAATTTTTAATATAAGGACCATATAGGTTCTTATGTGCTAAATATCTAGAATTAAATGTCATTCATCTTATACTTTAAATTTTCTGTCTTGTTAGCTGGAGCTGTAAAATATGCTGACTGCTTTCTGTTAAGTGGGTAAGACCCCCCACACACACATACCAACAAATGTTGTGGATATGACACTAAACCATCTGATGGTTAAGCTCCAATCCTGGTACTTTAGAGAATGTGGAGTATCCCTTCATTGCCATTACTCTTAGATCCTCTCTGCTTACGAGGGCTTTTACTTGTTAGGTTTCACTCTTTAGGTCAAATAGTACTATTCATTCATTTACTTTACTTGAAACCATTTAACTGTGTGCAAACAAAAGATTATTTTTAAATTTTAGAGGATTACCTGATGAATAGAATTACTAATGCTAAATAGCAATACTTAAAACCTTTTAACTGTGTGCAAATAAATAAGCTCTAAGTCATTTAAAAATAAAGTTACCTACAAACTATTCACTAACAAATCATATATATGTATAAACAGGATTTGGCATCAAATAATTTTCAAGGGTTGATATACCATTAAATCAAATGACCTAGCCTAACAATCTTTAAAATCTTATTTGATCTTAAATATAAGACAATTTTGTTGAGGAAATTTTTTTAAAGAGTTTACTGTGTTAGACTAAAGTCAAAATGAAAAGAATTTTCCAATCATTAAATGGAATCGGATTTTAATAATATCTCTAAAGAGAGGAGATAGTAAATATTTGCCTTAGACTCTCGATTATAGCATTATTTTATACCAAGAGGTTACGAATCCCATTCCTTGAATATCTACATTTATATTTTTTGTTTAGTTGTTTTTTAAATTGTTATTTTTTTTGCATACAGTTTTAAATCAAGTATTCTTATCAAATACAAATAATTTGCTCACTGTTATATTTCCAGTATTTCTACATGAGACCCAACAAAGTACAACCACTTTTGGTCATAGTGGTCCGGGAAGTAATGATAATGTTGGAGTACTCCACACTCTCCAAAGCTACTGAATTGGAGCCTCCTGATCAAATGCAGTTTAATTTCATAAAAAGGGACCCCTTTTGGGGGTGGGTCTTTCCATATGCTGGAAAAGACACCAGTGCTTTCTCAGTTCTGGAGAGAGGTTGTTGTATTTCTTTGATAAGAAATATAATCTAACTTATACACAGTGTCTGGGAACCTCAGACACAATAAGTGTGAGAAACTCTAGGGTCACAAAATTTTCTAGGGAAACCCAAAAAGTTTTATAACAAAATAACAAGGAAAAATATTCATACATATTTCTATTTAAAAAAAAAATGTATTTTTATAGATTTTGTTTTTCTTATAAAATATTCATGAATAAATCTGTTCATAAGACAATAAATACTAAAATATTGACTGATATTAGTTGTAAATATGACTTATGGTAAATTTTTTAAACTGAAGTGTCCTTCACCAACAAATTTGTTTTGATGTAAATTTTTACATGTAAACATTATTTTATACAATAAAGAACTTTTGAAATATAAAATTCTTGTTTGTTTTTATTTGGGGTAACACATATACACATTTTCCTTCATTATTTCAAACATTTCAAAGATGTCTGCTTGAACATATTAGAAGAGAAAGGTAATTATTGGGGATCTTCTTAACATATTTATTGTTATTTGATAATCTTATTAAATTGAAAAAAGGATGTACTATATTTCATGCCAACCGCTATTACATGACTCAATCTGTCACCTGTTGTATATATGATGGTCATTAGATAAATAAGGTGAGCTTTCCCAGAAGGAGTTGGCTATAGGAAGTAAGGTTTACAGTTCCACCAAATCAAGGAAATCAAATGTCATGGTTCCTTTCATGTCCCAGAAAATTGCCAGCATGACCTTCTTTAATGAGCATAACACATAGAACTTTTTTCCTTACTGTCTGTGTCCACTCCATGGACTGTTTTTTTTATTCAGGCCTGTATTGGCAAACCGATGTTTAGCCCGTTTTGAAAAATTCTTTTGACAAAAACATACTTTTCTGTACACATCACAAATGCTTTGGTAAGATTCACATGGTTTGCATTTCTCCACCATTAAAAATTTCATGTCAAACCTTTGTTCATTCCATAATCATTTTCCACCATTTTGAATAACCTCAAAACAAATATTTTTGTGAGGTTTAAATAATTTTTGTTGGAAAGCCATTCAAAACAAAGCAAAATTTACATTTTTGGAAAAAAAATTCTAAAAATTAAAAATATTTTCCTTTTTCCAAAATATTCCCCTAATTTATTGATTGAACCGGTTCATTGCCCTAGGGGGTAGAGAGTTCGCCAGTGGACCAGGAGACCTGGGTTCAATCCCAGGTCGCATCATACCAAAGACTTTAAAATGGTACTTGATATCTCCTTGCTTAACACTCAGCAATATAAGGTATGTATCAAGGGTAAAATGGAGCAATTCCAGGAAAGGCGTAGCGCCCTCCCCTACACCTTCTTGCAGTAGCTATTGAAAAGGGAGCCTTCTGGTCGCCCTCGACTATGGTTGTCAACTTTACTTATTTTATTAACTCTTATACATGTCAAACTTTAAACAGTAGAATTAACTTATTTAAAGGTTTTTATAAACATATACATTTTTAGAAAGCATGTGGAGGTTCCTGTATTTTGGCTAGAGTTTGGGGGCAGGGGTTTGGACAAT
Source organism: Sepioteuthis lessoniana (assembly GCA_963585895.1). Lineage (NCBI taxonomy): Eukaryota > Metazoa > Mollusca > Cephalopoda > Myopsida > Loliginidae > Sepioteuthis > Sepioteuthis lessoniana. The sequence goes on along the minus strand of CAUZXS010002413.1, from coordinate 28,901 downwards.
TGGACTTAGTGCCATCACTGCTCTGACTATATAAGATATTAACAGTACTACAGACTTTCCTCTGACCATTTTTTAAACAAGAAAATCTCTTCTTTAGATGGAATCAGTAGATTCTCGGAGTAGGCACAAGCTTTTTGTATTAAAGGCAAGGAGTTGCTTTTATTTGCAAAAATATATAAACATGTTTAAAAAAAATCAACAAAATAAACAAAATCATAAAACAAAAAAGAAAAAGGAAAAAATACAGTAGCAGCATCGTGAGTCAGAAAGAACCGAGGAAAAAGCATACAGTATTCCTCAGGGGAAGAAAGAAAGATTCCAGAGAGATTTCTGCAACTGCAAATGCCTGTCAGGGTAAAGTTTACAGGGATCCTCAGAGCTGATATAAGCCAGAGAAGAGAAAGAAAAAGAGGGATTGAGTTTTAAGATGGGAAACCTTGGTAAATTTCGTCTGATATTTTTCTGTCAGTATATTAACAAAGGTAATTTAAACAGTTATATTTTTTGTATGCTTACACAATGAGTGTGTGTCTATTTGTGTATATATGCTTGTGTGTGTTACTGATATATATATATATATATATATATATATATATATATATATATATATATATATGTGTGTGTGTGTGTGTGTGTATGTGTGTGTGTGTGTGTGTGTTATATAAAAAGGATAGGCCAGCATTTTTCATAGGGGTATCTTTTTATATTTTTTCTTTTATAAATGGATTTTTCTTATTTGTAATATGGTTCACAGAGACTTCTTATGAAGAAGCTCAAAGCAGAACTTTAAACCTGTGATTGTTTTAAGCAAAAATATTAGGATAAAATATAAATAATTTAGTTACTTATATTTTGCTTAAAACAATCACAGACTTCTTTGACATTGTTGCTGGAGTCTTGTTAGGAGATACATTGGAACCATATTTGTTTATACTCTGCCTAGATTATGTACATTGATCATCCATAGAGATAATAAAAGGAAATGCTTCCATACTGAAGAAGTAGATGATATCCTACAAAACCTTTGGCAAGCACACACTACACTGATTACAATGCAATTCTCACAAGTACAATAGTCCAACCAGATCCCTACTACATAGTCTAGAGCAAGTATCTGGAGGCACTGGCCTCTATATGAATGAAAATGAAACAGGAGCCATTTCCAATCTGAATCAAAACCTCAAAAATTAGTGGACCATTTCACAACCTCAGCAGCAACATCTCATAAACTGAATGTGTGGTCCAAATGTGCCCAGTAAAAGCATTGAATGGTATCAACAGGCTATCAATCATATGGAAATCCAATCTGTCAGGTAAAATAAAATAGAACTTGTTCCAATATATATTGGCCGATTGGATAGCATGTTTGTTAATGGCCTGAGAGACCAGGTTTCAATCCCA
>CAUZXS010002413.1:17500-22500 GCA_963585895.1 Sepioteuthis lessoniana | reverse complement strand
TATATATATATATATATATATATATATATATATATATATATATATATATATGTGTGTGTGTGTGTGTGTGTGTGTGTGTGTGTATATGTATATATTGGGAGAGAGGTTAAAACAGATGTATATATGCATTATATAATATCATATATGCCTAACATGCTATATTAAAACAGCAGAAATGCCCACAAATTATTGTGGTAGATAAGAAATCTAAATAGCTTTTCCTCTATTTTCTATTTTTATTCCTTTATATTTTGGTGTGTGGCTAAAACTCTTTGGCAGAAATTGTCTCTTCAGATTAAATTTCAGACCTTGAGTTTTTCATTTTCATCCTTTACCCTGAATCCTCGCCCACTAACACTTGAGTCCATCCACATGCTTCTCTATTTGCCAATGACTAGGCAGACCTCCCAAGCTTCCACCTACAGGGCCTGCCAGTATATTGGCAACAGCCAAAATAAAATAACTGACCCTTTAACCTTTACCCTAAAGGCAGAGATCAAATTCTGACCCATCAATTATAAACTGTTTTATTTTTAAGAAACTTGGCTTCAAGTCTGGAGTTAGTTGGCTTCTACTTTTTTATATAAGAATATCACTTAAAAATAAAAGCAGTCACTTGATAGTATTGAACTATTTAGGCAGGAAATAAGATTCTAATATTATTTGGATTTCTGAGTTTAAGTATAGTTAATTTCCTTTTGAAATTTTTCTTACTTAAAGGCTGCCTTCTAGGGCCAATAAGCTCTATATCAATTTAATTGTACAACTTATTCAGTATATTTCAAAGAAATGTTAATATTTCTCTGCCTGTTCTTTTTTTTATGATATGATGGTTTCCAACAGTCTCTATAAATGTACCATTTCTGTCAACATATTATTGGAATCTTCCCCAACTGGTTACAATAATATCAGATATGCTTTTCTAATAATTATACCCTGCATGAAAATATTAACATCTTTTTAATCCACTGTGGTAAATTTCAAGAATATGTTGATTGGAATGATGAACATGTGGAGACTGTTTGAAATTGAATTTCAATCATACTGGAAGACTATCGGAATGCTTTGTAAGAAGAAAGATATTTACTTGTGTTCCAACTCATAAAAGACAAATATTAGCCTTAATAAATCTATGATATAATGAAACTGAACAAAATTAGAAGGGAAAAGCAAAATTAACTCAATTACATATACAAAAGCATCTGTAGGTAATAAATAAATAAATAAAAATTTAATTGAATTAAAATAATTACTAAAATATGCAGAGACTCCCAGAGGCCTCTGATGGAAATAGGGGCGACGCATGTGCAGAGAGGGGACCGTCCTAACAAAAGGAAAAATCTCATTCTCTTTCAGCAGTGACCAGTGGAGTGACAACATCTAAATCTCCCTTGCTGCTAGTGGAAGGCTATGTGGCTGCTCTAAAGTGCTACATTGGCTAACCTTTCACTTAGAGCAGCTGTTTCGGTTAACAGTATGCCAAAATATAGAAAGTATCAAAATGGGCCTTTCGAACTTCGAATTAAAACACTGGATTTCGTGAGCAGTCACTAGCTATGGCAATTTCTTGCCATATTCTTTTCACATATATTTTGCCAAATAAAGGTTTTGTTCAACACATATTTATGGTTGATTGGGTTATTTAATGCCAAATCCATTTTCATGAGAATAATCAGTTCTATTTCAAACAATGCAGTTTAGCATGAGTACACAGTTTAATTGTCAGAAACATTTCTATTTCAAGCTATTCAATTTAGTCAAACAGTTCCAAATGAAAAAATTTGGTTTAGCATAAGAACAGTTTCAATATCAAAAACAGATCTATTTCAAGTAATTCAGTTTAGCTTAAGTATGCAGTTTACAAGTGAAAACAGTTCTATTTTGAGCAATTCAGTTTAACATAAGTATACAGTTAATTCTATTTAACCCATAAATAGGACTCTATCAGGTGCTTCCACTCCAGGCCAGAGTGGACCTGGGAGCGATGGCAACATAGGAGTACTTAGCATTCCCCAAAGCTCCAGCAATACTGGAGCCTCACCATCAGATTGTCTAGTGTCATATTTAGAACACTAATTGTGGGGATATTACCCCTCTGCAGAGATGCAGTTGGTGTATTCTACAGCCCTAGCTGACTGGGCAAACATATTTATCGATAGAGTTACTTCTGTCTTAAATAAATATAACTGTAATAAAATAATATCAAATAAAATTATGCATATAACAGGTCTCTATTTTCAATAATGTTTGCATTTATTCATGAAAAAGAACAATATTTTCCCAAAATTTATGCTTCAAATAAAGAATAAGTATAGAAATTTGCAAATTTCAGTGCATGTTCAAAGATATTCCAAGCACCTGTAATTGTACAGAAAATTACTAACTGGAAGTACAGGATATCATAAAATAAGGGCAAAGTCAGTAGTCAAACAGAAAAAAATAATGACATCTTCTATACATATATCAGGTTCAGATGCTATTAACACCAAACTGCAACCATGATAATTATTCCATTGCCAACTGTACTGAACTTCTGTAGTATTTTCAGTAATACAATTGCTTTCAAAAGTAGAGAAAAAGTTTTGAAGTATTCGTTCAACCAAACAAATAATGGATCGAATTAAAACCTTGCCGAACATAAAAAAATGAAAAATGAAATGATGTACGCAGATACACAAAAGAGTTGATAAAGAGATTTGACAAATTTTTTAGTGAATTTTAATCTGAAATTTTCACTGTATGTTGTTTATGTAAATGATAAATATTCACAATTGAAATCACTGACTTGGCAAATACGAATAAGAGTCTTAAAACTTTTGGTGAATGTTGGTGGCAATTGTGCAACTTTAGCATCTGACTGCCAAAGTTTGTTTACCAGGGGGATATCAACAACATATTCCCAATTCTAACCGAATCAATACTTAACGAATGTGAGATGCTACTTGATATAAACAAAAAAATGTAATAAAATGACTCATTAATCTGAAACTTGATCACTGTCTAGATTATTTACTACAAATCTCAATAGATCAAATAAAAGAAAATGGTTTCACATTAAAGAAGAAAAGAAGATAATATCCTGCAGAAACAATGACAGTCGTAGACTATACAGCTGATCAATTTGAATAGCTACTGCATAGCTGAAAGCAAGCTGCAAGATTCATCGGCCTCTATTGGAATAAAAATAAGGCAGAGGTCTTGTACTTTAAACAAGAAGGAGCTATCTCAACATTAACTGATAAGCCTCTGAAATCTATAGACTAGTTCACATACCTTGGCAGCTCTATCTCTTCTACTGAAAGTGATTTTAACATATGTATAGTGAAGGTGTGAACTGCTATTGACAGACAATAAGTTTTATGTAAATCTAATTGCTCAGATGAAATAAAATGAAATTATTTCCAAGCTGTGGCTGTGGCAGTATTTCTGTATGAATGCCCTGCCAGGACTCTTACAAAATACATGGAGAAAAAGCTTCATGGGGACTACACAAGAATGCTATATACTGTTCTGAACAAATACCGGAAGAAGCACAGCAGAAAATAGTGGTTGTAGGGCTACTCACCAACCATCTCATAAACCATCCAAGTAAGACAAACTAGATATACGAGGTGTGGTTGGAAAAGTAAAGATGAATTTAAAAGCAATCTTCTCTGAGGGACTGCAAAATGGGAACACATCAGTGTTGGCTAAGCAGCAAAGACTGACATACATTAGTGCTGTTTGGACACAGGATGCCGTTGAGAGGACCTGCCAGGAGTGATGGACAATAGGGATTGATGCAGTGGGAGTCAGGGAAATTTGTGATATCAGTACAGCTTTATCACAGTGATTATAAATAGATTAATAAATTGTCTTTATTATTTAATTAAACATGCTTATATATATATATATATATATATATGAATCTTGCTAAGACATAAAAGGAGAATGACATGGATCAGTGGCCGAGTTGCTGGGGCTGCAGAATACACTGACTGTATCTCTATAGAGGGGTAACACTTCCCCAATGAGTTTCCTTTATATGACATAAAATAATCTGAAGGTGAGATAGATGGAGCTTTAGGGAATTTATTGCCATCACTCCCAGGTCCACTCTGGCTCGGAGTGGTAGAACCTAAAAGGGTCCTATCAATGAGTCGAATAGAATTACGCTGTGTACTTATGCTAAACTGAATTGTTTGAAATTGTTTGAAATTTTCACATTTCAACAGCATACTTATGCAAACCTGAAATGATTGAAATAGAACAATTTTTACATTTAACTGTATGTAAATAAATGATTGATGTTTAATTGAATTGTTACTGATACATAGCAATGCTTGGGACCATTTAAATTTTTTGACAAAACTAAATAGCTTGAAATAGAACTGTTTTTGATATTTAAACTCTCTATTTATGCTAAACTGTGTTATTTAATTAGAATTGATGACATTAAATAACCTTGAATGGTTGATATGACATAGAAGCAAAGCAAATCAAACTAAAACAAATTTTCCATCAAAATGACTTGATTTAGCTTTAAATGACCGGAAAAGTGTTGATATGCCATAAAACAAGCAAAGCAAAGCAAACCAAAGACATGGATCAGGGAGCTGAATGAATTAAGAGTACCAAAGAAGTTATGAGCATGTGAATGGATGTGTTCATATATATAAATATATATATATCTTTGCCTGTCAGTATATATATATATATATATATAAGTAAGTAAAGTTGGCGACCATAGTCGAGGGTAACCCGAAGGCTCCCTTTTCGATAGCTACTACACCAAGGTGTAGGGGAGGGCGCTACTCCTTCCCTGGATTGCTCTACTTTACCCTTGATCCGTACCTTATAATGCTGAGTGTTAAGCAAGGAGGCATCAAGTACCATTTTTTGAGTCTTTGGTATGACTCGACCTGGGACTGAACCCAGGTCTCTCGGGCCATTGGCGAACACTCTAACCACTAGGCCATTGCCTGTCAGTGTTTATGATGGGTTGGTTGGTGTTGCTTATG
>CAUZXS010002413.1:0-12500 GCA_963585895.1 Sepioteuthis lessoniana | reverse complement strand
TGGAGACAAATGTCTTTTTGTGTGAGTAAATAACTATTAACATAAGAAATGGATCTAGAAAATAAAGGAAATCATATATATATATATATATATATATATATATATATATATATATATACTTTCATTTTCCAACTTTTTCTTGTTTGTTCTTTCTTTCTTTTATCCATCTTATCACTTCTTTTTTTTCTTTTTTTTTTCTTTCTTTCTTTCTTGCATTTTACTAGCTTTCCAGTCTTCATTCTTCCTTGATTGCCTTTCTTTCTTTCTTTCTTTCTGTCAGCTGTTTTTCCTCACTACTTTTTTGCTTTCAATTTTCAACTTTTTAACCTTAGTTCTTTCTTTCTTTAATCTCTCCAATGAGTTCTTTCTTTCTTTCTTTCTTTCTTTCTTTCTTTCTTCTTAGTTCTCTTTTACATTATTTTTTTTATCCTTCCTTCTTTATATCTATTGCTTCATTCTTTTTCTCTCTTTTCATTGCTTCTTACTTTTTTCATTCTTTCTTTCTTTCTTTCTTTCTTTTTTCTTTTCCTTTTCCAATCAGTTGCATTTTTTCACTTCTCATTTTCTTTCATTTTTCACCTTTTTCTTATTAGTTCTTTCTTTCTTTCTTTCTTTCTTTCTTTCTTTCTTTCTTTCTTTTACGTTTCTTTTTCTTTACTTCATATTGCCTTATATATAAATCCATCTTTTAAGTAAGTAAAAATAAGAAAAGTTAAAAATAAAAACAACTTGGAAAGCAATGACAAAAGTGCTTTTGCTAAAAAAATTCGGACAACTGAAGAATTTTCTTTGTTTAGAACAACTGAAATAAGCTGTGCACATCTTTATTTTGAAGAATTGGCCCACCCATGCTGTACCAGGTGCAGTCAGGGTGTCTTCAGGTGAAGATGAATTTGATACACTGTGGTACAAGTGTTAATTCATTGCTATGGCAACAAGTAAATATTTGGGGAAGTACCAGGTGTTAAGTAAGAAGTAAAGAAAACTTCAGTGAAGAACAAGATACAGGTTGTAACTCATTCATTATACACAACTCAGAGCTTAAGGAAGAAAGTAATGGATGCCAGCAGCCATCTTGGTGGGCAGAAGATGAATTGCCCCCAGAATTTCGGAACTGCATAGATAAAGATGAAATTTTGCAATGTTAAAAGTTGCCAAAAGTTTCAGTCTCTCAGGATGTTTTCAGGGAATACATTTTTTACATCTCTTTTATTATGGTGTTGTGACATTTTCTTTCAAAACAAAATAAAAAAGAAAGATGGCTCAGTGGTGCTTTGACCAGTAAAAATCTCAGAGGAACAAGTGTGCTGAATACTAAGGAGCCAACTAACAATGCCAAAAGTTATAGAATTAACAACCTAAGAAGATTTTAACTTAGTTTATTTTATATTTAACAGTGAATTGATCCGCAGCTGATAAGATGCGAAACATTTATTCTTAAATGGTTTAGTATCATTGGCATAATGGCTAGCGAGTTCGCCAGTGGCCAGTGAAACTGGGGTTCAATCCCAGGTCGAGTCATACCAAAGACTCAAAAAGAAAAAAAAACGGTACTTGATACCGCCTTGCTTAACACTCAGTATTATAAGGTATGAAGCAGGGATAAAGTGGAGCCATCCAGGGAAAGAATTAGTGTAGTAGCTATTGAAAAGGGAGCCTTCGGGTCGCCAACTTTACTTACTCTCTTCATAAAACATTCAAATTAAAACAAGCATTTTTGGAGTCAAATAGATCAATTAAAAATCATTCATATATACTTTGAATTCATGAAAAACTACAACTTAAAATAACTTTAAGTCTTGTGAATTATTCGTATTAAGACTAGTTGGTTTAGTTTAGTTTAGTTTCTTTGTTTAATGGCTTATACACCTTCAAGGGTTATTTAACGCCAAATGCATCCTTGTTGAAGGATAGTGGTATTATTTAACCCATTGCTGCAGAGATAACAGAGTTCATTCCTTTCAAAAAGGTATTAATCTAAAAGAGAATGTAACAGTACGAACGTATTTTGAACTCGCTACAATATCACAGTTCAGTGTGTTAGTCACTACAGCGCTGGAATTCCCCTCTTACAAGAGTTACTTGAAGCATAAATTGTTAACTGAGGATCATTATTAATAACTTGAAACCGGATAACTATGTTCAAACAAATGACTATATTGTTAAATATCATAATATTTAAGCTTTCTTGTTCTTATCCATTACTTTTCTACGTATTCTTGTCTATTGCAGATAATTTTGGTTTGATTCGGTTTGGTTAATTTCTTCAATTGGTTATTCAATGCTGAAATTTGATTTAGTTGCAAATGTTCGATTTGGGCCATAACTATTTATATTTTCGATGTTTCATTGGAAAAACCGTACTTTTATATTACAAATATCATTTGTTTCTACACAGTTCTATGATATCAAGTATTCCTATCTAGTACAAATAATTATCAAACAGTTATATGGTTTCATGTATAACTATTTGATACTAACAATTGATTCACAATTACATTATTTGAACTCTATTCCTATTTAATAATAATAATAATAATAATAATAATAATAATAATAATAATATATGCACAACCCAGAATATGTCCTGGAGTATGAGACGCATAAACTCCTCTGGGATTTGAGATACAAACGAATCGCCTTATCTCGGCCAGACGACCAGACCTTATAATAATCAACAAAAAAGAGAGAACTAGAAGAATTGTGGACTTTGCTGTCCCGGTTGACCACAGAGTAAAACTGTAAGAAAATGAAAAGAAGGACAAGTACCTGACCTTGCTAGGGAATTGAAAAAAAAAACTGTGGAACATGAAAGTGACAATTATACCAATTGTGATTGGGGCTTTTGGTAAAGTCACTAAGGGTTTAATAAAGGGACCGGAGGACTTGGAAATAAGAGGACGAGTAGAGACTATTCAAACTACTACATTATTGAGAACGGCCAGAATACTGAGAAGAGTCTTGTTGACTTGAGAAGACTTGCTGTCACTCAAACTTCAATGAAAGACCATCAGCTGGCGCTGGCATGAAAAGCTCTCAAGGAGTAAATAATAATAATAATAATAATAATAATAATAATAATAATAATAATAATAATAATAAAACTATTAAGATTGGCCAGAATACTAAAAAAGAGTCCTGGAGACTTGAGGTGACTTGCTGTCAATCAAATTCCACTGAAAGACCATCAGCTGATGCTGCTGTAAACTAAGCTTAGCTTAATAAATTACATGGACATCTCACGTTGTATAATAGTTTGTGAGCTGGGCAAGCAGACTATTTTTCAGTGGACTCGATTCTTATGAAATATGTAGTCGATTTTATGACCTTTTTTTCTTTTTCTAAATTGGCACTGGCTTTCCGAGACAATGTCTAGATGCCCCGACATAAATCCCTTTTATTATATCAATGTTCCAGCAGTGCGTGCAGCTTCATGTGAATATTAAATTTCAATATAAAACAATCAAAACCATCAGTCCTGGTAAGTTTCTTAGCAAACCCCATGAGTAATTTTACATACCAAAGTGTCCAGTCAGTTATATTTGTAGGGTATCTCAAAATAGATGCAACCCTTTAATATGACAATGATCTATTACTGGGACAAGCGCATTGGGGGTCATTTGGAACAGGTCCTGTCGAAAATGCATCCTTTGAGCTAGAGACATCAAATGAATGTCGTTTTTTTTAACTGTTATTGTATTAGCTTCCAGAGCTTGCAATCTTTTTTTGAGTTTCTTTTCTAAGTAATAAATCATTATCATACTAATGGGTTGCGTCTACTTCTGAATGATTTTGTCTCCGAATAGGTTGTGGAGCAAAATATTTTTTCAACTCTTGCCCAAAGCATTGAGATCGAGGATTAATTGTTGTTATAGTATACTATTTTCAAATCTGAAACTAAAAATAACACATTAGAGTTATTACAAGACATATATGTCCCATGTATATATTTTTCATGATTATATAAGTAAATTCCTACTTTTATTTGTATTCTTTATATTTATTGTTGATTATTTATTTTTTGCACTGGAAAAATTATGGTTCATTTACCATCTCATGCCCTCGTCTAAAGAAAATGGCTGCTCGCGTTTTACCTGTTTGATAAGCGCAGTGTTGTTCTACACGGATGAACCATTACTCTCAGAATATACACTGTTGATTTAAATATTCTAAGCAGATAATTCTTTATCTGGTAAAAAGGACCACAAATTCTTACACCTTTAATTCTTATTTATACGAAGGATGTTCCAAAAGTGATGTCTTCTATTATTTTCACAGGAGTCTCTACTGGGAGCACACTTGATTCAAAGGATTAATTTTAATGGCCTTAATGTTATTTTATGCCAAGAGGTTAAGAAACTGCATTTATTTTATGTTTATATTTATATATTTACATGCGGTATGTTGTGGAATCTTACCGAGACAGATGGTTTGAATTACCAACACTTGAGTAAATGTGGTAACCAAACTGTAAGTTTGTGTTTATTCTCTTACCGGGATCATATATTACGGAGAAGACACTCATTTGAACCCTGGTGATTATCTACGTTATTTATCATAAAGCAACTTAAAAGCAGCTTTCAGAGGCCATTGAGCTTCTTGTCACCACACCTAATTCGTATATAAATGTACGGATAAATTATCGGACAGAATGGAATATAAATAAAATGTGAAAACACATTTGGGGAAGTGGTTATACATATTCCAGAGACATTCTCTTTCACAGTCCGTCCCTTGTATGAGCTTCATCATATGATGATTAGAAAAGAAAAGCTTAGTTTTAGGTTGGTTGGTTGTGTTTTATAGCATATCAATCACTGTAGGTTATGTTATACGAAATCCTGTATATACATATTTATCAAATATAGAAGATATATAAAGGAATAGTTTGTAGGTAACAGTTTTTAAATGAAGCAAGGTTCGTTTTGTTTACTCACAGTTAAGTGGTTTCAAGTATTGCTATCTAACTATAATAATTATATTTAATCTTAATCATCTGTTTGCTCAATGTTAAATAGTTTAAAGTATTAAAATCTATCACTAATTAATCTATTTGAGATTAATCATTTGTTTGCACACATTTAAATGGTATCAGGTATTGCTATCAAAAACAAATATATCTATTTGATATTAATCATTTATTTGCTTACAGTTAAATGGTTTCAAGTATTGAAACTGTTTAAATTTTTCTATTTGACCCTTAATTGGAATCCTGACAGATACTACAACTTATGCTCAAAGTAGACTTGGGAATAATAGCAATAATGGGGTATTCCACATTTCCCAAAACTCCAAAACTAGAGCCTCACCATCAGATACAATTTTGTGTCATATCAAAGACACTGGTTGGTGGTGTCTTACCACTATGCATAGATGCAATCGGTGTATTCGGCTGCCCTTAATTGACGGGGCTGTTTATTTTTGGAAAAAAATATTAGAAATCGTTTAAATTCCCTTCAGATTGTCTTCCCGACAGTTACGAAATTAATATCATCATCATGATAATCAAGTCATACAGAGAGCATGGATGCCCTTGACTCTCTCTCTCTCTTTCTCTCTCACTCTCACTCTCTCTCTCTCTCTTTCGCCATCCATCTCTACCGTCATTTGAAGTCGGCAGGTCCACTAGACGGCACTCAGTGTCCGCACAGATCCGATTTTAATATACCATCGCTCTTTTTAAGTTATACACACACACACACACACACACACACACACACACACACACACATATATATATATATTTCATTATCAAGCCATGTTGATAGCACGGATTCCAGAGACTTTCTCTTTCACCGTCGGTCCCTATCACTTATCACTGTTGGGTGATCCTCTAGACTACATCCAGAGTCAACAAAGTTAAGTCGGATGAGTCTATGTGTAGTAGTCCACAGGGAAACTTAGCTTATGTTTTCGTGTTGCAGTTCTCAGCATATCTTGTTCGTCTAACAGCTGTTGTTTTGTGGGATGCTGCGGTTAGGATTTGGTCAAAACAGCATTCAACATCCTTGTATAGTTCCCAAGCGTTTCTTTAAAGTCAAGGTGGTTCAACGATACACGATTACAACGTGGAAGAATACTCCTTTCATTCTCAGGTGGTCAGGAGTTTTGCAATATCTTGGTTCGTGCAAGTTTATGACGGTTATATCACGTGATCGAAGCAGTTCAAGCCGTGGTAATTCCCATCTATAGTCCTATTTACCAACCCCTCCGCTCGGGCAGGATATGACACAAGGTCAGTTTTTAAGCGGAGATTAACTGGTTTAAATTTAGAGTTTTCCTTCTCCTAGACTAGTTGCCTCACTAAGGCTGAAGAAATCAGTCTGTCCTACTATTTACCCATAGCTGGAGGGAGAATAATTGGATTCATACCTTTCCCAAGGGTATTAGTGCTATGTGAAATGCAATCATTCTCGTCCAGGATTTGAACTCGAGTCGCCGTGTCCATTTCCTACGACGATAACCATTACACCACGGGCACCTCTATAGTTGGTAGTATCGTGATTGCTGAGGCGTCGAGATGTTGTGCATTGCTTTTCTCCGAATATGACTTGAAAGCCACCAGGATTAACATGCAACGTTGTCTAATTCGAGAGGTTGACACTAACGCCGCGGAAGTTACCAAAAACTTGTTTTATGCTAAAGATGGAAAAGATGCAGTTGATCAGAGAACGGTAACTAAATCGTTTAAGAAACTTCGCCCAATTAGAATTAAATTAAAAGAAATCTGTAATATTTTCCATATGTAATCTTATTTAATTCCGTTATTCTTTCTAATTCAATATATTCTATTACATTAAAATTCAAGTTCTTAATTTAAGTTCTTAAATTAGATTGGTTTGGCTTTACGGCATATCAACCATTGTAGGTCATTTAATGCCAAATCCTCTTCATAGATATATATCAAATGTATAGGATTTAGTTTGGTTCGGTTTTATGACATATCAACCATTGTAGGTCATTTAATACCAAATTTATTTTATACATATAAACAGTTTTATTTCAAACAATTCATTTTCGGGGTTCAATCCCAAGTCGACTCATACCAAAGACTCAAAAATGGTACTTGATGACGTCTTGCTTAAGACTTAGCATTATAAGGTAAGGATCAAATGCTAAGTGGAGCAATCCAGGGAAAGGAGTAGCGTCCTTCCCTATACCTTGGTGTAGTAGATATTGAAAAAAGAACCTTCGGGTTACCCCGAATACGGTCGCCGACTCTACTTTACACATTTTAAATGTCAAAAACAGTTCTATTTCAAACAATTCAGTTTAGTCAAAAAATTAAATGGTCCCAATTATGGCTATTGATCAGCAATCGTTCAATTATACATCAGTCATTTATTTACACACAGTTAAATGTCAAGATAGTTCTATTTCAAACAATTCAGTCTAGCTTGAGTACACAGTTTAGTTCTATTTGACTCCTAGATAGGATCCAATCAGGTGCTACCTGAATGGTCCTTGGATCAATGACAATAAAGGGATTTTCTGCATTCCCCAAATTTTCAGCATTACTGAATCCTAACCATCAGATTGTTTAGTGTCATATCCAGGACACTCGTTGAGGGAATCTTACCCCTCGGCCGAGAATCAGTTGATGTATTCTATAGCCCCAGCTGACTTAAATAATATAATGAAAAGTTCAAAAGTAAAAAAAAAAATTCCTTAATATTTTATAATTTGAGAAATATAGAAAACACATAATACCGATCAATCTTTCCTTCGGACAGGCATCAAAATTGATAATAATACATAAGAATTGACATTTATGAAAACCGAGAGTAGAAACACCGTGAAGTTTAATATCTAATATGGTGTGTAATGGTTATCATCGTAGGAAATGGACACGGTGACACGAGTTCATATCCTGGACGTGACGGATTGCATTTCACGTAGCACTAATACTCTTGGGAAAGGTATGAATCCGATTATTCTCCCTCTAGCTATGGGTAAATAGTAGAGCAGGCTGGGTTCTTCGGCCTTGGTGAGGCAACTAGTCTGGGAGAAGGAAAATTTTGAATTCAAACCTGTTAAACTCCGCTTAGAAATTGACCTTGTGTCATATCCTGCCCGAGCGGAGGGGCTGGTAAATCAGAATATCTAATATTTTTAGTGCGTGTATGAACTGTTGTACCAGATGTACTGATTACTAATTAAATAAGTGATTTTGCTCTTTTATTTATTTATTTATTGCCCTGAAATAATTGTGAGTTACTTTTCCGCTCAGATGCCTGCTGGCATCTCCCCTCGTGGATAAACATTGCCCTCTTCCTCAGTGATCAGCCATTACTCTTCAACATATACAAAGCACTTTTGATCCAAATATTTTCAACAAAATATTCTTTATGTGGATAAAGTGTTCTACTTTGCTATAAATAGTTTTTTCAATCACTTTTAATTACATGAAAGATTCTCCAGTTGTAAAATTGAGTTTCTATATTGTCGTTTAAATGGATATAGATAGGGTGAAGTACATATGAAATTTTCCGTGTCAATATCATCACTAGGTTTTTATTTTTATAATTCTTCCATTAATTCGTGACCACGGATACTCCATTTTTTCTTCTTAAATAAATAAGATGCATAGATTTGTTTTCAAGAGAAGAATCAAGTAAATGATAACTTTAAAGTATTTGGGGCATGAGTCTGGGGGCCACTATCATCATCGTCGTGTCGCGCTATCAGCACAGATATCCCTGGCCCTCTCTCGCAGCCCCTTACCTATCGTCCATCGCTTCCGGCAGGTCTTCAGGGAAACATCCTGTATCGGCACAGACTTGCTGCATGTAAGTTCGAGCTGGTCGTCCTGCCTTTGCTCGGCTATGTGAAGAGGTCCACATGAGTACATCACCTATGAGCTCGTCCCTCTCCACAAGTGTCTCGTATGTCTGGTTCGTCTAACTTTGATAGTTTTCGTGATGGGTGGTAGGTGGCCGTACAGCTGCTGTTTTATGGGGTGCTGCCTCCAGGACTTGTTCAATATTGCTCGTAGTATTCTGTTGTAGTTGACGTCAAGCTTTTTCTCCATACGTTTAGTTAACGTCCATGTAGTGCATCCATATAATAGTATCGACATGACCGCAGCTTAGAAGAAACTGTGTTTTATTTTATCGGTTAGGTCTGACATCCATATGACCGATAGGCTATCGTTAGCTGTCCATGCCTTTGCTAGCCGTGTGTTGATGAGACACTGATTCCTAGGTAGGTGAACTTGTCAACTAGTTTCAGAGAGCTACCGTTTAGTGTAGAGATGTCTGTTAGATTAAAACACATATAACCCGTTTTGTGTGCTTTGATATGGAAGCCTATACCTGCAGCGGGTCGTTCCAGACTATGTAGCAGTGTTTCGGCTTGGGCGGGTGCATTTGCCAAATGTGCTATGTCATCGGCGTAGTCGGCGTCGGTAATTGTTTTTGCGGGGTACCTTCTGCTCCTTACCTTTGTTAGCGTGAAACAATTTCGGGGACCATTATAATTACGTCCAAACTTTTGTCCCTTCAACTATTGATAATTTATGTTACGTGATTGAGAGGCTTATGGTAGGACCAAGTCATAAGTAGTATGGGAGGCTAATTTTTATCTCATAGACCATCAAAATAAGACGAACAAGATATCATTGGAAATGCAGAAGTAGGGACGAAAACATAAGCGAGATACTCCTGAGGACTGCTACACACAGAACACACCAGTGTAGGCCGATCGGCAAAACTTATATTCATCAAATCTGTGTAGATACTGGGTACTATCTAGAGGACCTTCCAGGAGCGATAAACGATAGGGACGGATGACGAAAGAAAATGTCTATGGAATCTCTCTGATCAACAGGATATATATATATATATATATATATATATATATATATATATAAGGGACGAGCTCATAAGTGATGTTCTATGGACCCCCACATATGGCCGAGCAAAAGCAGGACGACCAGCTAGAACATAAATACAGCAGTTATGTGAGGATACGGGATATAGCCATGAAGACCTGCCAGAGGCGATCCTATTTACCCAACCCCTCCGCTCGGGCAGGATATGACACAAGGTCAATTTTTTTAAGCAGAGTTTAACAGGTTTGAATTCAGAGTTTTCCTTCTCCTAGACTAGTTGCCTCAACAAGGCTGAAGAACCTAGTCTGCTCTACTATTTATCCATAGCTGGAGGGAGAATAATTGGAGTCATACCTTTCCCAAGGGTATTAGTGCTATGTGAAAATGCAATCAATCTTGTCCAGGAATTGAACTCGTATCGCCGTGTCCATATCCTGTGACGATAACCATTACACCACGGGCACCATGAACGATAGGGATATCCCTGCTAGCGGCACGGCATGATGATGATGATATATATATATATATATAGCTTTTAGAAAACACATTTTTGACATCGGTTCAGTAGAACACCATTGAAAAGAGGGTTGGTTTAATCAAATATGTTTTTCAAAAAAAATACGATAATATTTAGTTACGTTTGGAGGATATGATGATAAAATGTATGTCCCTTAGTATGAAATAGAAAATGGGATAAAAAGCCCTACTATACGGAGGGAATAAAATCTTAAGCAAATTTTGCCTCTTGAAAACTAATATGGATAAACATATTGTTAAATAAATAAAAATTAGTTTTAATATTTTTTGTATCGTGGCTTGTACCATGTGTCTTCCGGTATCGCGGAGGTATAAAAGACGTCGTGTTTCTTAAGCACGAATATTCTGCAAGATCTCGGTCAGTAGTTACACCCTCAGCGCAAGGCTTATAATATTTGTTGGAATGTACCATTTCAGTTAAAAAAATATTAACTCTTTATTTCACTATGTATCTCTTCCTTACCACGATACAACAATACAGAAGTGCCGTCACCTGAATAAATATCTTTGACACTATTTGCCTCCAGACTGATGGCATAAAATTATATATATATATATATTGAATCCACGCCCTGTAATATTATGTCTGATGATTATAGATTGCTGCAAATAAACAATATTAATTATATTGTGGAGGTTTAAGAATTTTCGGATTTAAACTTGCTCTATCTCCACATTGAGATATTGAGCGCTAATTTAGATTAATAACAGCAAGAATGTGAGCCTTATAACTGACACGCTCATCTAATTACCAAAACTAGCTTACTGAGTTGCCAACATCTGCAGCCGAGCATAATATAGACTTCAAATGAGAAAATAATCATAAATACTTCAAACAAGTACTAAAATACCATGATACCGGAAATAGATGGCTATTTGTCTCAGCTTTTTTTTTTTTTATGGAAAACACCGTCAATATTTCCATAGGAGGCATGGGAATACTTCTCGGTGTTCGGGATTTAAAATCAGCAAAGAGAGAATTCAACCGAGAATGACGTGTGCTTCATTAAATAGCGATCCCAGTACAGCAATCAACTCTTGCCACAGTCCCACAAATGTCAGTGATGAAATAGACTTCACCACCTACAACAACTAGCTGTCTTCCCTTGTCCGACACAAAATTCTAACCATCGCTGGAGACATAGATGCTAATACAGGCAAAGACGGAAATAATAATAGTTATGAAGGAAAAATGAAGGAAGATAGAAAGATTAGATTGTCCATGTTTCTGGTGAGACATAGAAGAGTCGAGTCAATTAAAGTTTATCTACAAGCAATTGAGAATCTGTTTAGTTTGGTTCGGTTTTATGGTACATCAACGATTGTAAGTTATTGATCCTAAATCCATTTTTATAAATATAAACAGACCCATTTCAAACTATTCAGTTTAGCATAAGTGTACTTTTTTGTTTACACACAGATATAAAAACCGTTCTATTTCAAACAACTCAGTTTAGCATAAGCACGAGGGTTAGTTCAATTTTACCCTAGATAGACCATACCAGGAGCTACCACTGTAGACCTTTTTTAGGTTCTACCACTCTGAAACAGAGTAGACCTTGGAGCGATGGCAATAAAAGGGGTACTCCTCATTCCCCAAAGGACCAGCATTACTGTAACTTCACCATCATATTGTTTAATGTCATATCCAAGAAAGTCATTAGGGAGTCTTACTCCTCAGCAGAGAATCAGTCAGTGTATTCTACAACCCCAGCCTACTGGGTGAGCAATTTAGAAGACCATGGGTTCAAAAGTGAACCCAGAAAAACCTATGATATATATACAGTTACATTGATATGGACTGAACGATTTGAATATTAACAGAGAGATAAAGGAACAAAATTGATTGATGATATTTACCTAACCCCTCCGCTAGGGCAGGATATGACACAAGGTCAATTTTTTTAAGCGGAGTTTAACAGGTTTGAATTCAGAGTTTTCCTTCTCCTAGACTAGTTGCCTCAGCAAGGCTTAAGAACCTAGTCTGCCCTACTATTTACCCATAGCTGGAGAGAGAATAATTGGAGTCATACCTTTCCCAAGGGTATTAGTGCTATGTGAAATGCAATCAGTCTCGTCCAGGTTTTGAACTCGTATTGCCGTGTCCATTTCTACGACGATAACCATTACT
>CAUZXS010002412.1:25000-30697 GCA_963585895.1 Sepioteuthis lessoniana | reverse complement strand
CGGATAAAGAGAGTTTAGAGATTGTGCTCTCAGCACGACCTGGCGACAGTTATATATATATATATATATATATATATATATATATATATATATATATATATATATATATGATTTTTGTAGACATGAATGAAATTAATAATTTTGGGGTTTAAGTTAACCAATGTCTTGCAAATAAAAATGAAAAAGTCAGATTTTTTGCAACAAATTCAAAAGAAAAGAATTATCCTGATTTCAATAGACTAAAATTTGCCAATCTTTTACTCCCAAAATAATTATTTGTGAAACTGGGTGAGAGTAATGTACTCCAAGTTAGAATGAGGGAATTCGAAATCAATTTGGAGTGATAAGAAAAGTGATTCGATAAAGAATGATTGATGAAGATGAATTAATGATATCGATCAGGTGATTTCGTTGATGATAATTGGGTTCTCAGGGTTCGATCAGATATCAATGATTTACGGTGATTAAGTATCGACTGATCCGAAAGAAATGAAAAACGAAATATTTCCTACTTCCATATTATTTTTCTCTCAATACATAACTCTCTTTGGCTGTCTGTTGGTTTCACTCACTCACTCTCTCTCTCTCACACACACACACACTTACTCTCCTTTTCTCTCTCTCAATATAAATATCATTTCACACAGAGACACTGTTAGTCTTTCTTATATATATTTATAGTCATCCACAGACAGATCTGTTTCGTTCTATCAGAACTCATCAATGTGGCTAGACAGTAACTCCCTGTAGCTGGGATCGAAACCCGGTTGACTCAAACGCTAAGCCAAAGCTTCTAACCATTTAGCTACGAGGAGATATTAGCTACGAAGTACATTTTAAACGGTTATGAATCACAATTACTATTGTTTACATACATCTATTTAACGGCCGCCGAGAACTCAATTCAAATACGAAGAGACTTGCAAAGGCGCTAATGGCAACACGATTACTTCTTCGCTAGAGAACTCAACCCTACGGGGGTAGGGGAGTATATATACATATAGTGAGAGAAACAGACTGAGACACCCCGATAGAGTTGATCGATTAGACCTACACAAGAATTGTATAAGCTTTTTTTAAAGCAAATCCTGGAAGCAGCACCCCAGTAAACAACAGCCGTTTCTCAGAAACCATCCAAGTAAAACGAAAGAGACTTAAGTGATGTTCTCCAATAGATTTCTGCAAATGAAAACATCAATGCTGGCAGACCAACAAAGACTTGCATATATCAACTGTGCTTGGACACTGGATGTTGTCAGGAGGATCTGACCGGAGTTCTGAACGATTGGGACAGATAGACGGATAAAGAGAGTCTAGAGATTGTGCTCACAGCACGACCTGGTGACAGTTATATATATATATATATATACACTTTCTTTAAGAAAAATAACGAAACCGGTCACATAGGATTATAAATTTATTTCCATCCTGTTACGCATTACATTAAAATTAACAGGACTTCTTCAGATCTTTTTGATAAAAAAACTAGAATAGACACAGAAGAGTGGGACGGGATAGAAGAGGGGTGAAGAGTTATCTCCTCATTAAGCCCACTTCCGTTTTAAATTTTAATTTCGGTTAGAAAAGTAGTAAATTTATTTAAAAAATTTTTCCCAACTCCGGTTTAACTGGACCAAAGAATACCTATATATATATATATATATATATATATATATATATATGTAAAAATGTGAAAAACCAAGCATTTTCTTTTTTTCCTTACGTTAAACCTTTCTGTCTTTAAATGGGATACATTCAGTTTTTAAATGTGAAAAGAGTAAACTTTCATCTTATTTTCCTATATATTTATATATATATATATATATATATATATATATATATCATCATCATGTCGTGCGGCTAGCACGGATATCCCAGACCCTCTTTCTCCACGTCTCCCTATCATTCATCGCCTCCGGCAGGTCTTCAGGGTTACATCCCGTATCATCACATAGCTGCTGTATGTATGTTCGAGCTGGTCGTCCTGCTTTTGATTGGCCATATGCGGGGGTCCACAGGAATACATCACTTACGATCTCGTCCTTGCTTCTCCAGTACACATATATATATATATATATATATATATATATAGTAAAACGAAAAAGGTTTACTCTTGGGCAACACCTCGTTATCTAGGCATGTTTGGTTGAAAACCATGGAATATATATATATAGTAAAACGAAAAAGGTTTACTCTTGGGCAACATCTCGTTATCTTGGCATGTTTGGTTGAAAACCATGGAATGTTTTCTCTTTAAGATCGTCAAGTGAAGATATTCAAGTCTTATTATTATTATTCTGATGTCTGAATTAAGGTGGTGAAAATTCGGCGTATCCCAAAACTGATGCAAGATATTAATATGATAATGATTTATTACTGACACAAGCGCAATGGCAGTCATTTGGAATACGTATGGTAAAAAAATGCAACCTTTCAGCTAGAGACATCAAATCAATGTTTTTTTTTAATTGTTATTACATCAGCTTTGAGCGTATACCAACTTTTTTGAGTTTCTGGTCTCAGTAATAAATAATTATCATATTAAAAAGTTGCATCTATTTCGAGACACTTTTGAATGATTTTGTCTCCAAATGAGTTGTGATGCCAAATATGTTTTCCTCTCTTGTCCAAAGTATTGTAATCGAGGATTAATAGTTGCTTTACGTAAGTAAAGTTGGCGACCATAGTTGAGGGCGACCAGAAGGCTCCCTTTTCTATAGCTACTAAACCGAGGTGTAAGGGAAGGCGCTACTCCTTTCCATGGATTGCTCCACTTTACCCTTGATACGTACCTTATATTGCTGAGTGTTAAGCAAGGAGGTATCAAGTACCGTTTTTTAAAGTCTTTGGTATGACGCGACCTGGGATTGAACCCAGGTCTTCCGGACCATTGGCAAACACTCTACCCGCTTATGAGCCGGTTGTGAAACAAAAAATAACACATCATTATTATTAGTAGAGATTTTAGCAGGCACATCGGCCACATATATATTGAGATACCCTGCATATTGGAAAACTTTAAATAAATACCACCGTATAAAAATATACACTTTAATAATGATTTAACCTTCTCACATTTAAAAACTGAATCGATTAACATTCGCAAAAAACAAAATCACCCTCTGGAGATCTTGTGTTTTTTCCTATTTTTACATTTTCATTTATATATATATATATATATATATATAGAGAGAGAGAGAGAGGGGGATAGATATATGTGTGTGTTCACGCACGTGTGTGTTTGTGAGTGTGCATAAATATTTATTAAACACAAACAAAATTTGGCCCAGCCAGCTGGAGCTATAGAAGACACTGACTGCATCTTTGCAGAAGGGTAAAACACCCGCAAGGAGCGTCCTGATTATGACACCAAACAATCTGATAGTGCGGCTCCAGTAATTCAGGCGCTTTGGAGAATGCAGAGTACCCCTTTATTGTCATCGCTCCCAAATCCATTCTGTCTCGGAGTGATAGCACCCGATTGGGTCCTATCTATAGGTCAAATAGAACTAAAATGTGTACTTATGCTAAACTGAATTGTTTGAAATAGAACTGTTTTGGCATTCAACTGAGTGTAAACAAACAACTGTAGCACCCGATTGGGTCCTATCTATTAGTCAAATAGAACTAAAATGTGTACTTATGCTAAACTGAATTGTTTGAAATAGAACGGTTTTGCCATTCAACTGAGTGTAAACAAAAAAGTGTAGCACCCGATTGGGTCCTATCTATTGGTCAAATAGAACTAAAATGTGTACTTATGCTAAACTGAATTGTTTGAAATAGAACTGTTTTGCCATTCAACTGAGTGTAAACAAAAAACTGTAGCACCCGATTGGGTCCTATCTATTGGTCAAATAGAACTAAAATGTGTACTTATGCTAAACTGAATTGTTTGAAATAGAACTGTTTTGGCATTCAACTGAGTGTAAACAAACAACTGTAGCACCCGATTGGGTCCTATCTATTAGTCAAATAGAACTAAAATGTGTACTTATGCTAAACTGTATTGTTTGAAATAGAACTGTTTTGACATTGAACTGCGTGTAAACAAAAAACTGTACTTATTCTAAACTGAATTATTCGAAATAGAACTGTTTATACGTATAAAAATGGATTTAAGATTAAATCACCGACCATGGTTGATATGCTATAAAACCTAACAAAACCAAATCATATATATTTAATGTATATGTATAAAGAGGATTTGGCATTAAATAACCTACAATGGTTGATATGCCATAAAACCAAATAAAGCAAACCAAAGCCGATAAATATCTGGGTAAAAATTCATTGTTTTTAATGTGGACATTTCAAAATTTTATATTTTCAAAAAGAACATGATAAAATTAAAACTAGTATTGTTAAGTGATATATTTTTTCAAAACTTTACAATTTAGTAAACTTTTCGTGTGGTATCTTTCGATTATATGAGTTCTTCAAATTGTTTTGTGTAATGCTGTGCATATAATATCTTTTTATGTAATCCTCTAGATATGATATAGTTTTAGAAGCTTATGCAATGCTCTACATAGGATATCTTTCAATGATCCAGGCTCTTCTTTCGTGGTGTAATGGTTAAAGCATGAACTGCGGAATCGTAGTAAGCGAGTTCGTACTCAAGTCCCGCTATTACATTCACTTTCGGGAAAATACCCTTGGGAAAGGTATGAACCCCCTTATCCACCCAGCTATGGGTTAAATAGTACCACTACTGTTCTTCTAGGAGAATGGCTTTGGCATTAAATAAACAACAAAGGTTAATATGCCATTAAACAAAGAAACGGAAAAAGGCTCTTTTGGAAATTTTAGAAGCTTATGCAATGCTCTTCATAGGATATTTTTCAATGATCTAAGCTCTTTTACAAGTTTTAGAAGCTTATGTAATGCTCTTCATAGGATATCTTTCAATGATCTAAGCTCTTTTACAAGTTTTAGAAGCTTATGTAATGCTCTACATGGGATATTTTTCAATGATCTAAGCTCTTCTGCAAGTTTTAGAAGCTTATGTAATGCTCTACATGGGATATTTTTCAATGATCTAAGCTCTTCTGCAAGTTTTAGAAGCTTATGTAATGCTCTACATGGGATATTTTTCAATGATCTAAGCTCTTCTGCAAGTTTTAGAAGCTTATGTAATGCTCTACAAGGGATATTTTTCAATGATCTAAGCTCTTCTGCAAGTTTTAGAAGCTTATGTAATTCTCTACATGGGATATTTTTCAATGATCTAAGCTCTTCTGCAAGTTTTAGAAGCTTATGTAATGCTCTACATGGGATATTTTTCAATGATCTAAGCTCTTCTGCAAGTTTTAGAAGCTTATGTAATGCTCTTCATAGGATATCTTTCAATGATCTAAGCTCTTTTACAAGTTTTAGAAGCTTATGTAATGCTCTACATGGGATATTTTTCAATGATCTAAGCTCTTCTGCAAGTTTTAGAAGCTTATGTAATGCTCTACATGGGATATTTTTCAATGATCTAAGCTCTTCTGCAAGTTTTAGAAGCTTATGTAATGCTCTACATCGTGTGTGTGTGTGTGTGTGTGTGTGTGTGTGTGTGTGTGTGTGTGCGTGCGCTGGAGATATTGTTGTACACATATCTTTTTTTTGCGTGTCGAATAATTTTGTTTCATTCTCTCTTTCTTTCTTTCTTTCTTTCTTTCTTTCTTTGTGTTTCTTTGTTCCTTTCCTTCC
>CAUZXS010002412.1:0-20000 GCA_963585895.1 Sepioteuthis lessoniana | reverse complement strand
TGTCGTGACTTTTTCACACCAGCTTTAGAATCTAATTAACCGCAAGTCTCCTTGGGTCTCCAGGACTCTTCTCAGTATTCTGGCCGATATCAACAATGCTGTAGTTTGGATGGTCTCGATTCATCCTCCGATTTCCAAGTTCTTTTCCCAAGCCTTTGGGTACTGTTCCAAGAGTGCCAGTAGCAGATATTTGTCACTCGCCCCACCAAACAAACGAGTATGACACAAGGCCAAGATTTAGGTAGGTCCGTGGGCAGGGCCGTAGCCAAGACACGCCTGGCGAGCACAAAAATGCTGCCGGTCCCGACGATATTCTCCTAAAAAGGGGCGCATCAGGCGCTGGTCGATAAACCTATCCCCACTCTGGAGGGTTAGAGCCTTGGAGGACGGCCCTTTGAAGCTCGAGGATTAGGTCAGTCTTGCCTGCAAGTGTCCAGCAGTTTCGACCGACCATGACGTACACTTCACAAGCGATCCCAAACCAACCGTGAGGAAGTCCCTGTAGTTTAATGGTTAAAGCGCTGGGCTGTGGAATCGTAGTACGCGAGTTCGGACTCCTGTCGCGCTATTACGTTCCCATTAGGAAAGGAATGAACCCCCTTATCCTCCCAGCTATGGGTTAAATAGTATCACTACTGTCCTTCTAAAAGAAGAATTAATTTGGCCTTATATAAGCCGAGAAGGTTGATATGTCATTAAATACCAAACAAACAAACCGTGTACCCAAAAAGGCTGGCTTGAAAAGGTCATAATATGAGAGGGTACGAGTGTGCCAGTAACAATTGATATCACCGTCATCTTCTTGTTCGACTGCTACCTTAGTTCTCTGGAAAGGTCTTAGTATTTGTCCCTCTTTTTGCTTTCTTTAGTTTTCTCTCTAGGGTCAGTTGTTTGCTCGTTTGTTATGACTCCTTGGTCATCTTCGATTTTTAATATCTTTTCACATCGAACTTTAAAAAAAAACCTTTGCACGATCATACGCATTATAAATACAATATCAGGTGTAATGGTTATCGTCGTAGGGAATGGACACGGTGACAAGAGTTCAAATCCTGGATGAGATTGATTGCATTTCACATAGCTCTAATACGCTTGGGAAAGGTATGATTCCAATTATTCTCCCTTCAGCTATGGGTAAATAGTAGGGCAGACTGATTTCTTCAGCCTTGGTGAGGCAACTAGTCTAGAAGGAAAACTCTGAATTCAAACCTGTTAAAGTCCTCATAAAAATTGACCTTGTGTCATATCCTGTCCGAGCGGAGGGGTTGGTAAATATGATAAATACAATATCAATATGCAGACCAAATTCTATTTAATATTTCATCTGATAGTTTCCAAAAATGCCTTCTTGAATCCACTATATTTTTTTTTTGCAACTTTTTCTTAAACCACCCAATTAAATATCAAAGTTTTTCACGCAAGCGCTGTTTTTCATCTAATTTGGCAATTTGTTCAATAGAATATTCCTCTGTTAATTGGCTGGACCAGTTGAATACACCGACTGTATCTCTGCAAAGAGTCAGACCACCCCATCAATGAGTGTCCTGGATATGACACTAAACAATCTGATGGTGAGGTTGCAGTAATTCTGGAGCTTTAGAAAATGTGAAGTACTCCTTCATTACCATTGCTCCCAGGTCCACTCTGACCCGGAGTGTTAGCATCTAATAGGGTTCTATATATGGGTTAAAAAGAACTCTTTGACATTAAAAATGTTTGAAATTTAAACTGAGTGCAAACATCTTATGCGAAATTGAATTGACCGAAATAGAACTGCTAGATCATTTAACAGTGCACAAACAAATGATTGATATCTAATTGAATTGTTAGTGATATATAGCAATACTTGAAATCATTTAACTTTGTTGACTTATGCTATATTCAATAGCTAGAAATAGACCGGTTTGATCATTCAACTGTGTGTATCTACAGAATGTGTTTACAAATCATATTTACAAATTCATATGAAATTAGATAAGAAAACGCAATTTCGAACTTGGTTCACCACGTCCAATTCGGACGATATGCGAGGGGCGTTTCAAGTACTCTTATATAATATCAATAATTTCCGAATAGACCAGTTGAGGCTGTCTGTGGTACCCTAACACTCTTAATCAAAGTGAACTTGGAGAGATAATTCCGAAGAATGTGTGCTTTTCACAACCCTTGTGCTCCGGAGTTCCTCCACTGAATGCAGTTTGGGTCTGTTACCCAGAACACGTGTGAGACCGATCAGAATGTTCACAGCCTTGTGTCACGTGCTATGACTGACTCACGATTACGCCTCGCTTTCAGTGTGTGAATATCCGCTCCGGGGTTCACTTTGTCTTTTTAATGGACTTATTTGTATTCCCAAAACTTAGATTTCTTTCTTTTTTTCTTTTTTTTTTTTTTTTGTTTTGTTTTGTTTCTTTCTTTGTTTTATTCGACTTTAGATGAAAAGATCTGTGTTAATTAGCCCTTCAGAAGAAAAAGAAAGGGAAATGGAAGGGAGGGAGATAGAAGACTGCAAAATAATTTCTTTGATTACACCACGTATCTTTAAGATAATCGTGCTCAAAGGAATTTCATTATTTCGAAACATCGGAAGCGTCTCGTGTCAAAAGAGCAAGGAGTTATCACTTTAAGAGGATTTCTAATCCTTAAAAAAAAATGTTCGAAGTAGATAAAAAAAAAAAAAAAAAAAAAAAAAAAAAAAAACAGAAAACAAGAAAAGCGCAAAATTCTTTGGATTCTAAAGAGTAAAAATGGACCGTCCCGTTAAATAATGAGAGCTTCTATTGGCAAGCATTGAACAACAGAAGTTAACTCCTCCGATGATAAAGAGATAAATTGAAAACTAAGATAATCCTAAGAGAAGAAGTTAATGTAAAAGAAAGTCAAACGTTTCGGTTCTAAGGAACCATCAACAGGGCTTGGAAGGATGATATCAAATGGCGTTAAATGACCGATGGTTTTTTTTATGAAATATAAAACAAGGAGGAATTTTTTTTTCATCATGCAACGTGCGATACCCTGTCCTCATCAGCCGCCAACTAGGAGTGATAACACAGTTTCGTTAGCTCAAGGTGGTACTGCCACACCTGGCGCTACCAAGCAGCTTTTACCACCGGACAAGGTATTAAGAGAATTAGAAGCTTTGGCTTGGCGTTTGAGTCAACCAGGGTTTCGATCCCAGCTACGGGAAGCTACTGTCTAGCCACACTGATGAGTTCTGATAGAACGAAACAGATCTGTCTGTGGATGACTATAGAAATATATACTCCCCTACCCCCGTAGGGTTGAGTTCTCTGGCGACGAAGTAATCGTGTTGCCATTAGCGTATATTGCAAGCCCCTTCATATATGAATTGAGGTCCGGCAGCCATTGAACGGATGTATATAAACAATAGTAATTGTGATTCATAACCGTTTAAAATTTACTTCGCAGCTAATGGCTCCTCGTGGCTGAGTGGTCAGAATCTTTGGCTTGGCGTTTGAGTCAACCCGGGTTTCGATCCCAGCTACGGGAAGCTACTGTCTAGCCACACTGATGAGTTCTGATAGAACGAAACAGTTGTGCGTGTGGATGACTATATATATAGAGAGAGAGAGAGCGAGAGGGAGGGGGTATATGAAACGTTATAGCGATCTGTTACATTAAATTCTTCTTTTTGGAGTACCTTATTTTTTTTAATTTTCTCTATATTGTTAGATTCATCTTCATTATCTATTTCCACTCCTCCGGTTAGAGTGTTCGCCAATGGCCCGGGAGACATGGGTTCAATCCCAGGTCGAGTCATACCAAAGACTTTAAAAATGGTACTTGATACCACCTTGCTTAACACTCAGCATTATAAGGTACGGTTCAAGGGTAAAGTGGAGCAATCCTGGGAATGGAGTAGCGCCCTCCCCTACACCTTGGTGTAGTAGCTATCGAAAAGGGAGCCTTCGGGTCACCCTCGACTATGGTCGCTAACTTTACTTACTTACTCCTCCGATGATATAAAAGAGCCTTGTCTTTTGGGACAGGGGATTTTGGTATTTGCGCAAAATCGTGACTCCAGTTTTGCTAGTACGTCGACTTTCAGTTGGTTTGTTGATTGGTTGGTTGGTTTAAAAGCGTATCAACCCTTTTCGGTTGGTTGTTTTTTTGTTTGTTTGTTTGTTTTTTTTTTGTTTAATGGTATATCAACTTTTGTAGGTTATTTAATGCCAAAACCATTCTCCTAGAAGAACAGTAGTGGTACTATTTAACCCATAGCTGGGAGGATAAGGGGGTTCATACATTTCCCAAGGGTATTTTCCCGAAAGTGAACGTAATAGCACGACTGGAGTACGAACTCGCTTACTACGATTCTGCAGTCCATCGCTTTAACCATTACACCACGAGGACACCCCCAACCCTTTTCGGGTAATTCAATGCTGAATTAAGTCCTTTTAATAAAAGTTTCAAACAATTCAGTTTAGTATAAGCATAATATTTTGTTTACACACTGTTAAAGGTCAAAACAGTTCTTTTTCAAACACATCAGTTTAGCATACAAAAACAATTCCATTTCAAACAATCCAGTTAAACACAAGTACACAGTTTAGTTCTATTCGACCCATAAACAGGACCCTGTCACGTGCTACCACTCTGGGCGACCGATGGTATTTGAAGGAGTACTCCGAAATCCCCAAAGCTCCAGCTTTACTGGAATTCACCATCAGATAATTGTGTCATATCGAAGACAATCGTTAGTGGGTGGGGTCTTATCCCACTGCAGAGAAGTAGTTGGTGTATTATACAGCCCCTGTAAACTGGGCTAATTAAATTTTGGACAAATACCCTTTGGAAACGTAGGAACTTACAAATCCCTAATCCGTGGGTTATAAGTTTCCAGCCTTTTTTGTACAGGCATTAAAAATTGTCGTAGACTCTTGAAAATTCAGTATCTTATTGCTATTCATCTAATGAGATGACTGACCAAGTTTTATGATTTCAGCTTCAAATGAACAGCTACAGCAGCAAATGGAATACACCCTACTAAAGCCTGATTGTCACAGCTAGGGAATTTCAAAAATGCAATCTGGACGTGAGGACACTCAAGAAAAACGATATGCAATAAAATTCTGTTTTAAACTCGCAAAAAATGCCACAGAAACGTATGGAATGCTTCAGACTGCTTTTCGACCATCTTGCATGAATCGAGCATCAGTTTTTGAGTGGCATAAGAGATTAAAGGAAGGCTGAGAGTCTGTGAGTGATGATGAGAGGTATGGGAAGAGTAAGGAAGTCAATACACCAGAGTTGATTGGCTAAACGGTTAGGGTTAGGGTTACTATTTTGAGGTTTTAAGGAAGTTCAGGAAGAGATTCACGTGCAGGCCTATGCCGCCAGCTGTATATCTCAGGCTATGTAGCAGGGATTCGGCCTTCGTGGGTGTATTTGTCAGAAGCATAATGTCATCAGTGTACTCCGCGTAGTTTGAATGGAGTATCTTCTGCTTCTTGCTTTTGCCAAAATAACGCTATATTCTTTCATTAAATCTATAGACATTCAAAGCACGTAGTACAGGCGGATAAACAGGTATGGGGCTAATATATCTCCTTGCAGCACACCTGCGATAATGTCAAAGAGGTCTTTGTCTCTATTCCGTGAGCGAACTTTTACTTTTGTGTTTTACGCGGTGCATTCAATAGGTTTCCAGACTTTTTTTTGTACAGGCATTTAAAATTGTCGAAGACTCTTGAAAATTCACTATGTTATTGCTATACATCTTCTGAGATGACTGACCAAGTTTTATGATTTCAGGTTTAAATGAACAGCTACAGCAGCAATTGGAATACACCCTACTAAATCCTGATTGTCACAGCTGGTGAATTTCAAAAATGCAATCTGGACGTGAGGACACTTTAGAAGAACGATATGCAATAAAATTCTGTTTTAAACTTGCAAAAAATACCACAGAAACGTATGGAATGCTTCAGACTGCTTTTCGAGCATCTTGCATGAAACGAGCATCAGTTTTGAGGGGCATAAGAGATTCAAGGAAAGCAGGGAGTCTGTGATGGATGATGAGAGGCGTGGGAGTAGTAAGGAAGTCAATACACCAGAGTTGATTGGCCAAAGGGTTAGGGTTAGGGTTACTATGTTGAGGTTTTAAGGGAGTTAAGGAGGAGATACCGTCGGAAGAGGCCAGCACTCTTCAAATCGGGTCGTCCGTGACATTTCTAGCAGGACAATGCACCAGTTCACAACTCCATCCTTGTCACAGACTATTTTACCAAGATGGGCATCAAGATGGTTCCTCAGCCTCCCTATCATCCAGACCTTGCTCCCTGTGACTTTTGGTTATTGCCTCAGCTCAGAGGCTGTCGTTATGAGACAATTGAGGAGATGAAAGAGGCTGGGACGAAGGTCATTGACACGCTCACACAAGAGGACTTCCATGGGTCCTTTCAGAAGTTGTTGGGACGGTACAACAAGTGCATTGCAGCCGGAAGAGATTACTTCTAAGGGAACTAGAGTTTTATGTGTGTACTATCAATAAAAGTGCCCATACGAAAAAAGTAGGGAAACTTATTTAATGATCCTCGTATATATAGAGAAAAACTAAAAAACAAAGTAATCCAATTTATTGCGAAGGAAAGTCGACGTTAAATATTTCGTCCTTTTTTTATCTTTTCTTTTCCTTTCTTTCTTCTTCTTCTCTTTTCTCTTACTTCTTTTCTTTTCTTTTCTTTTCTTATCTTTTTAATCCGTTGTATCTCTTCGTGGTTCCATTTGTTTATCATCATTGCCTAATACAGACACGTGATAGTTTTTCGAAAAAGAATGTTGATTGAACGCTGATTGAATGATTATATGATTTTTCTTTGTATACACTATTTCTCACTGTTTTTTTTATATCTTGGTAGGGTAACCACTCTAGGAAAAAGAAAAACTCTAAATTCAAAACCTGAGGTGTGATATTTGGGAGAATCAATAGCGCTCTGACGCAGCATTCTTTCGCTATAAGCTCCTCATAAAGGAGTGGCTGTGTTTCACAGGCCCTCACAGTGATAAAGAAAGTAGATGAGTGCGTATGGCAGTGGGTGCTTAACATCGTTTGAGAATTTATCTGACATCCCACCGTGTCAGAATATGGCACCAGGCCATTTTATGGTAGGGACCTCGAACAGGTCGAAAACAAAGCAAAGCCGGGAGAAAAAATTTTTGGCCCCATCAGCATTCCCCTAATGAAGTGCTGCAGGCACCTTGTCTTAGGTTACGCAAGTGATAGATACACAGTCAGATATGTGTGAGTATTTATCTGACATCCCACTGTGTCAGAATGTGGCACACAGACGTTTTATGGTAGGGACCTCGAACAGGTCCTGCCAAGCCGGGAGAGAAAATTTTTGGTCCCATCAGCATTCCCCTAATGAAGTGCCGCAGGCACGTAGTCATAAACTTAGTCCTGCAAGCAGGTAAAAACTTGGGGCAATTGTCTTTCATTGTGTGTGTGTGTGTGTGTGTGTGTGTGTGTGTGTGTGTGTGACATCATGTGAGTATTTATCTGACATCGCATCGTGTCAGAATATGGCACAAGGCCGTTTTATGGTAGGGACCTGGAACAGGTCGAAAACCATGAAAAGCTTGGAGAAAACATTTTTGGCCCCATCAGCATTCCCCTAATGAAGTGCCGCGGGCACCCAGTCATAAACTTAGCCCTGCAAGCAGGTAAAACTTGGGGTGATTGTGTTTCATTGTGTGTGTGTGTGTGTGTGTGTGTGTGTGTGTGTCATTGTGTGAGTATTTATCTGATATCCGCCGTGTCGGAATATGGCCCAAGGCCGTTTTATGGTAGGGACCTCGAACAGGTCGAAAACCATGCAAGGCTGGGAGAAAAAAGAATTGCTCCATCAGCATTCCCCTAATGGAGTGGCCCCTGCACTAAGTCATAAACTTAGTCCTGCGAGCAGGTAAAAACTCGGGGTGATTGTGTTTCATTGTATGTGTGTGTGTGTATTGACCTCAACAACACACAGCGCGAGTGGAATGCAACATAAAATTAGTTTTAAATGGAGTTTAGTAGGTTTGAATTCAGAGTTTTCCTTCTCCAAGATTTGTTACTATTTCAACTTTAATGGGCCTGGTCTACCCAACTTTTTGCCTTTAGCTGTAGGGAAAATACTTGGATTGATGCCTTGCCTGAAATTAACTCTAGGTGAAATGCAAACAACCTCATCCAAGATTCTGAACTCTTATTGCCATGTCCAACAGCCATTCAACCACGATGCCCCACCTCTCTCTCTCTCTCTCTCTCTCTCTCTCTCTGTCTCTCACTCTCTCTGTATGTGTGTCTTGCATTTTATGAATCTTTTCCACTTGCCCAAAGTGGTAGCACCTAAAAGGGTCCTATCTATGGATCAAATAGAACTAAACTGTGTGTTTGTGTTAAACAGAATTGTTCGAAATAGAACTGTTTTTGACAATTAAACTACGTACTAACGCTAAACTAAATTATTTTAAATAGAGCTGTTTTGACATTTAAACTGCATACTTATACTAAACAGAATTGTTTGAAATATAACTGTTTATTTGTATAAAATGGATTCGGCATTAAATAACCTACAATGGTTGATATGCTATAAAAACCAAACTAAACTAAACCATATAATCTACACTTGCTGTTCTGATATATTTATTTACTTGTTTATTTAGTCTTTGGGAATATTAATTTTCAGGTCACTTATTGGGAATTTGTTTTCATGCCTACATTTGGATATGATTTCAGATCGTTTATTTAGAAATTTGCTTTGTTTCCTGTCATTACTCCCCTCCCGTCCTCTTCTCTCCTCTCCTGCTTCTCTCATCGATTTTATCGACTTTTGCTCCTTTTTTTTTTGTTTTCTTTGTTTTTACCATCTGTTTCAATTTTTCATTCTCTCTCTCTCTCTCACTTTCTCTCTCTCTCTCTCTTTCCCGCTCTCTCTTTGAAATCTTTTTTGCCTTTTAACCTTAAACATTTTAGTGAATGTACTTTAAAGATAAAGAGAGAAAAATCTCCCCATTTCACTCTCTCTCTCTCTCTCTTGCTCTTTAAAAAGGTTTATCGTGTAATTTGGAAAAGAGTATAGGTCACAGATATCTAAAATATTAAATAAGGTGTATATTTTGAGATAATTATGACTAGATGTTTGAAATTCAAGATAAGCGGGACATCAAATCCCATACACCCTGTTATTTGGGGGAGGGAATATTAGTGATCAGTTTTACTTATGATATTACTTACGCAAGTGATAGATACACAGTCAGATATGAAGAGATTAATATATATATATATATATATATATATATATATATATATATATATATATATCGCGTGTAATTGACTCGACCAGCCAACCGCTTTATCAGTCGGAACTTAGAATACGCCTACCGCATCCTCTGTAAGAACAGCCCCCACCAAAAAAGTGTATTTTAGTTATCAGGTGACCTGGATATAACTCTTGTCTGCATCTGATCGTGCGGTTACATTTCTAGAGATCTGAGGAGCGTTAAGTACCTTTTCATTGCCATTACTCCCAGGTCAACTCTACACCGAAGTGGTAGTACGTGTTAGGATCCCATTTACGGGTGATATAGATTTGTAACGACAAAAAAAAATTGAAATATGAACGTGAAATGAAAGTTATTTACTAATCTCAATGCATGAAATAACTATTGACGGGTCGTCATTCAGTTTGCGAGCTGAGTTCAGAACGAGGCTGTCCTGGAAAAAGGCATGAATCCAACTTTTCTTATCCCACCTAGACGGAGATGGCTCTTTAGTCTTGGCAAAGCCATCGGTCTTGAAAAGGGAAAACTTTGGATTGAAAAAGCATAGTTCGGAGAATTTCAAACACATAAGTGCGCCGTTCTTCTCTTATAATCTCATCTATTCTTTTTTTTAACTCGGCAATCCATAACGGCAAGAAAAATAATAAAAGTCTAAAGTTTTTGAACAGATACTGAGTTACACACAAAAGATACCAATCAACACCGTGCGAACCAGACTTAAAAGAAGAGAAAATATTGTGTCATCTCATGCAATTTAGCATCCGAGGGAATCCCAGAGTAAATTTAAAGAAAAGCGAAAAATTAGATAATTACCTGGACCTTGCCTGAGAAGACTAAAAGGTAAACCATAAAAGAGGGACAGTGACACCAATTACAGCCAGAATACTCGGAACAATCACAAGGGACCAGGGAAAGAAATAGGAATGATTAAGATCGTCAAAACTGCTGTACTGCTGAGGTCGACTAGAATTCAAAGACGACACTCGCAGAACAAAGTGTCTAACTGTCACTCGAAATTTGTGAAAACCACCGGTGTTTACAAAACTCACAAAGTGTATACTACTACTACTACTACTATTCGGATAAAACTGAAGGAAAGCGAAAAGAGAAATAAATACCTAGACCTTGCTTGAGAATTGAAAAACTAAGGAACATGAAAGTGACGGTGAGACCAATTGTCACTGGCACGCTCAGCACAGTCACTAAAGGATTGATACAGGTACTGGAAGACTTGGAGTTAAGAAGACGAGTGGAGACCATCCAAACTACAGTAGTGTTGAGATCGGTCAGAATACTGAGAAGAGTCCTGGAGACTCTAGTGGAAATCCATCTCTGGCGTGAAGAACACTCAAATGAGTAGAATGATAATGATAAACCAGAATCCGCCCAGGAAATTGTGATCCACAGAATTCTTTAGGACTTTGATATACAAAAGAATTGCCAAATCCTATCAAGAAGACGATATGCAGTGTTAATGAACTAGAGAGAAAAAAAAAGAATTCGTCTTCAAATAGATTTGCTGTGCAATTGGGTCATCAAGTTAGAAAGTAAAGAAAGAGAAACGATAAACAAACACTTGGATCTTGCCTGAGATTTATTTATTTCATTTTATTTATTCTATTTTGTTTATCTTTTCTTTCCTGATAATTTTAGTAGAGCAACAAATATACAAAAAAAAAACCCCACAAAAACTAAAACTAAAATAAAGATTTTGTTCACTTTATTCTTTTATCGGTTTGGTAGGACTACAAAAAACATTCTCTGTCTCTGTCTCTGTCTATCTCTGCCTGTCTTTGTCTCTCTCTTTCTCTCTATCTCTCTCGTTTTTCTTTAGGTTCCTTTCTTTTATCGATTCCATTGAAGCAGATAAGTGTTTTATGTAAAACATCATCGTTTCTTTCTTTCTTTCTTTCTTTCTTTCTTTCCTCTCTTTTTCTCTCTCACTAACATCTAGCTTGGTCTTTGACTACATTTTTTTTCTCACAATGAAAACGTTTTGGTCTATTATTTATCTGGAGGATGACAGTGGTCAACATCCAAACACAAATGTTTATGTCTTCTTCTTCTTCTTCTTCTTCTTCTTATTATTATTATTATTATTATTATTATTATTAGTAGTAGTAGTAGTAGTAGTAGTAGTGAGAGAAGACAGCTACCGTATAAAAAAGCTTTGCGTTAAAAACAGAAATGTACAGAATATGTTTTATTGATTCAACATGTCAGAATATATTATGGAATAATAAATTAACGTTAAAATGTTTGATTTTTTATGCAAAGAAAGAAATAAAAAAAAGAATCAAGACATAGAAAAAAAGACTGAAGGAACTAAGTCGTATATAAGAAAAGAAGGAAAAAAATTATTAGAAGAAAGAAAGAAAGAAAGAAATATTGAAGGAAATTATAAGGGGAAAGAAAGAAAGAAAGAAGGAAAGAAAGAAAGAAAGAAAATATTGAAAGACATTATGAGGGGAAAGAAAGAAAGAAAGAAAGAAAGAAAGAAAGAAAGAAAGAAAGAAAGAAAATATTGAAAGATTATGAGGTGAAAGAAAGAAAGAAAGAAAGAAAGAAAATATTAAAAGACATTATGAGGTGAAAGAAAGAAAGAAAGAAAGAAAGAAAGAAAGAAAGAAAATATTGAAGGACATTATGAGGTGAAAGAAAGAAAGAAAGAAGGAAGGAAAGAAAGAAAGAAGGAAAGAAAGAAAGAAAATATTGAAAGACATTATGAGGTGAAAGAAAGAAAGAAAGAAAGAAAGAAAGAAAGAAAGAAAGAAAGAAAATATTGAAAGACATTATGAGGTGAAAGAAAGAAAGAAAGAAAGAAAGAAAGAAAGAAGGAAAGAAAGAAAGAAAGAAAATGCTGAAAGACATTATGAGGTGAAAGAAAGAAAGAAAGAAAGAAATAAAGAAATAAAGAAAGAAAGAAAGAAAGAAAAGGAAATATTCAAGGAAATTATGAGAAGAAAGAAAGAAAGAACGAAAGAAAGAAAGAAAAATTGGAATTAAATGCATAAAAGAATTAAAGAATAGAAATGAATTATAAGAAAGAGAAAGAGAGAGAAAGAGAGAGAGCATTTCATTGTAAGAGAGGGAATTTTAATAAGATGTCAACTGTGAATTTAAAGCCTGAAAAGGATGACAGTCAAACAAAACAACAAAAAATGATGATTGAAATAAATATTATCTTATAAGATCTTATGTGAGAACTCTTTAAAAAAAGAAACAAAATGAACCCATTTTCCTTGGATAATAGTATCAGTAAAATCATTACGATCGTCCTGAGTAGCCGAATTGCAATGTTAGGTGACAGTTTTGTATAAAGAGACAAGCCACCAACAGTCATGTAGATTCGTAATCAAACAGAAAGAAGCGGGAATATATCTTTAAAGGAGAAAATTATCGGACAAACAATGATTCTATTTACTCTTTACTCTCCATCTATCTTTCAACGGGGCTTAGAATATGCCGATTATATCCTACGCAGAGGAATAAGACTACACCCGCAACATCAAAAAGTATACGTGTGTCCTGGTTAGGACACTAAACTGCTTCTGCTGTTGAGGTTCTAGTTCAGGAGATCTCGAGAATGTAGAGTAACACTTCATTGTCATTACTCCCAGCCCCACTTCGACCCGGAGTGGAAGTACATGTCAGGTTCCTATCTATAGGTGAAATAGATCTATTTAAAAATTATTAGTATTATATAGGAATACTTGATACCATATAACTAAATTCTTTGTTTTAAGAATAGTTATAATAATAGTTATCGTCGTAGGAAATGGACACGGTGACACGAGTTCAAATCCTGA
This sequence comes from Sepioteuthis lessoniana, assembly GCA_963585895.1. NCBI lineage: Eukaryota > Metazoa > Mollusca > Cephalopoda > Myopsida > Loliginidae > Sepioteuthis > Sepioteuthis lessoniana. The sequence goes on along the minus strand of CAUZXS010002412.1, from coordinate 6,903 downwards.
ACGAGACTGATTGCATTTCACATAGCACTAATACCATAGGGAAAAGTATGAATCCAATTATTCTCCCTCCAGCTATGGGTAAATAGTAGGACAGACTAGGTTCTTCAGCTTTGGTGAGGCAACTAGTCTAGGAGAAGGAAAACTCTAAATTCAAACCTGTTAAACTCCGCTTAAAAAATGACCTTGTGTCATATCCTGCCCAAGCGGAGGGGTTGGTAAATAGGATTAAGAATAGTTACTTGAAGCTACAGTTGTTTAGTAAGGGTTATTAATTACTGGAAACCATGTGACTGTATACCAATAAATTATTATTATAAGATAGAATTAATTATTTATAATTTATATTTATTAGAATTAGATAAGTATACTTGAAACCATTATTCGAATCCGATAAGAATACTTCATGCCGTATAACATCACATTTTTTAAATCGAGAATTGTTACTTGAAGCTATTATGGACAGCTATCAATATGCTATCGATTATATGGAAATCAGACCTGACCGATAAAATGAAACGCAGTTTCTTCCAGGCAGCGGTCGTATCGATATTGCTATATGGATGCACTACTTGGACGTTAACAAAACCGCTGGGGAAGAAGCTAGACGGCAATTACACAAGAATGTTGTGAGCAATATTGAACAAGTCCTGGTAGCAACATCCCACAAGACACCAACTATACGGCCACCTACCTCCAATCACGAAAACTATCCAAGCTACACGAACCAGACACGCAGGATACTGCTGGAAAAGCAAGGACGTACTCATCAGTGATGTACTCCGATGGAGCCCCGCATATGGCCAAGCAAAAGCAGGACGACCTGCTCGAACATACATACAGCAGCTATGTGAGGATACGGGATGTAGCCCTGAAGACCAGCCAATAGCGATGAATGATAGGGAGAAGTGGTGAGAGAGGATCAGGGATATCCGTGCTAGCGGTACGACATGATGATGACGATGATGATATCAAATAGAAATAATTACTCGAAACTAGAAAATAATTAGATAAGAATACTTACGACCATACAAGGAAATATAAATTGTTCATATAAGATAAAAATACCTGATATCATTTGCATAAAGAATCTGACGGTTTGAGAAAAAATTGACCGACTACTTCAAAATAATAAATTCATGACTTTTAGATTTCTGTCAATTTTTTTCCATATATATATATATTTTCCTTGATGGTGTACGGGCAAAAAACCTACAAGCGACATTAATATTTGTCGACTTTACCAAGGCCTTCGATTCCATTCACAGAGGAAAGATGGAACAAGTCCTACTAGCGTACGGCATACCTAAAGAAACCGTAGCAGCAATAACGATTCTCTATATAAGTAAAGTAAAGTTAGCGACCATAGTCGAGGGTGACCCGAAGGCTCCCTTTTCGATAGCTACTACACCAAGGTGTAGGGGAGGGCGCTACTCCATTCCCTGGATTGCTCCACTTTACCCTTGAACCGTACCTTATAATGCTGAGTGTTAAGCAAGGTGGTATCAAGTTCCATTTTTAAAGTCTTTGGTATGACTCGACCTGGGATTGAACCCAGGCGCCAATGGCCCGGGAGACCTGGGTTCAATCCCAGGTCGAGTCATACCAAAGACTTTAAAAATGGAACTTGATACCACCTTGCTTAACACTCAGCATTATAAGGTACGGTTCAAGGATAAAGCGGAGCAATCCTGGGAATGGAGTAGCGCCCTCCCCTACACCTTGGTGTTGTAGCTATCGAAAAGGGAGCCTTCGGGTCACCCTCGACTATGGTCGCTAACTTTACTTATTCTCTATATAATCAACCGAAAAGGACATCGAAACGAGGTTAACGAAAGCATGGACAGCTATCAATAGGCTATCGATTATATGGAAATCAGACCTAACCGATAAAATGAAACGCAGTTTCTTCCAGGCAGCGGTCACATCGATACTGCTATATGGATGCACTACATGGACTCTAACAAAACGGCTGGAGAAAAAGCTAGACGGCAATTACACAAAAATGCTGCGAGCAATCTTGAACAAGTCCTGGCGGCAACATCCAACAAGACACCAACTGGACGGCCACCTGCCTCCTATCACGAAAACTATTCAAGTTAGACGAACCAGACATGCAGGACACGACATGATGATGATGATATATATATATATATATATATAATATCCAGTCAGGGTCCAAAGACAGTGGGTGTGGATTATTCTTTTATAGAATATATGAGGAATAAATCTATGTGAGTGTTCGATGTATAGCTATTGTTAATCCCTTATTCCTTCGCAGGGATATAATAAAATTCACATTCAGAGCGTATATAGTGTCATCGGATGGAAACTCAAACATGGTTAAGTTGTCATTATGAATTTATTTCGGCGGAGAATCTTACTCGACTCTCCGTCTCGTCAGATGACTTTTTACATGCTTTTCTCGAACTGCAACTTCGAGGAAGTCATCTGATGAGACGGGGAGTCTAGTAATATTTTCTGCCGAAATAAATTTGAAATGACAACTTCACTAGGTTTGAGTTTCCATCCGATTACACTATATATATATATATATATATATATATATATATATATATATATATATATATATATATATATATATATATATATATATATATATATATATATATATATATATATATATATATATATATAAGGCTCTTCAAATGAATTGAGCTCTTGGGAGCCGTTGAGCGGATATATGTAAACAAAACAAATGTGATACTTAACCGTTAGATTTCCCTGGCTTGCGCTAGTTTCCTCGTGGCTGAGTGGTAGGATCTTGGATTGTCGCTTGAGTTAGTAGGGTTTCGATCCCAGTTACGGGAATCTAGCGTATCTCGCCATCGTGAAGATTTGTGATACAACGAAATAGTCTGTCTGTAGATGACTTTATATATATATATATATATATATATATATATATATATATATATCCTTGTGTGAGTAAATACGATGAATACCATTCTCAAAGCCGAGGTATAAAATAACTTTAGACAGGTTGATATATCGTTAGAATCAAACAATTTTTCATATAACCAGGTATTGATCTAATGAGTAAAGTGTGTGCTAATAGTCCAGGAGACCGAGGTTCAATCCCAGGTCAAGTCATACCAAAATGGTACTTGATGCCGCCTTGCTCAGCATTCAGCACTATAAGTTGAGGATTAAGAGTAAAGTGGAGCAATCCTGAGAATGGAGTAGTGCCCTCCCCTACACCTCGGTGTAGTAGCAATTTAAAAGGGAGCCTTCGGGTTACACTCGACTAAGATCGCTTACTTAACTTATATCACATATTTTTCTCAGGCATAAATATCATAAGTAATTTACGTGATGATTTTAGATTTCATAAATTTATAAAGCTGCATTGTTACATCCAATGTAAATTTGGTTTTTACATCTCATAGACATCAAGTAGACAACTAACTCAATTGAATGCAATTTTATGTATTGTGGTAGTTCTTTTTCTGCAGATTGAGGTGTCTGGGTTTTTTTCTGTTTTTTTTTTTTGTTTTCTTTTTCTGGGGAGTGGGGGGGAATGGGGTGTTTTTTCTGGGTTTTTTTCTTTTTCTGGGAAGTGGGGGGTCTGGGGTTTTTTGTTTTCTTTTTCTGGGGGTCGGGGGGGGTCTAGGGTGTTTTTTCTGGGGTTTTTTTTTTGTTTTCTTTTCTGTGGGGTGGAAGGGAGGTCTGGGGGTGTTTTTTCTGGGTTTTTTTTGTTTTCTTTTTCTGTGGAAGTTGGGGGGGGGACTGGGGTGTTTTATCTGGGTTTTTTCTTTTTCTGGGAAGTGGGGGGTTCTGGGGTTTTTTGTTTTCTTTTTCTGGGGGTCGGGGGGTCTAGGGTGTTTTTTCTGGGTTTTTTTGTTTTGTTTTTCTGTGGAGTGGGAGGGAGGTCTGGGATGTTTTTACTGTTTCTTTCGTTTGTTTTCTTTTTCTGGAGAATGGGGGGGGTCTGAGGTGTTTTTCTGTTTTGTTTTTTTTCTTTTCTTTTCCTGGGGAGTGGGGAAGGGGGTCTGGGGGTTTTTTCTGGGTTCTTTTTTGCTTTCTTTTTTTGGGAAGGCGGGGTCTGGGTTTTTTTCTGTTTTCTTTTTGTTTCGTCTTCTTTTTCTAGGGAGTCGGGGTCTGGTCTTTTTTGTTTGTTTTTTTTGTTTTTTCTTTTTCTGGGGAGTGGGGGGGTCTTTTTTCTGGGGAGTGAGGAATCTGGGTTTATTTTTCTGTTTATTTTTTCTCATTTTTTTTTTTTTTTTTACACTTCTTGAGAATTATTAGATTGTTGATTTTTTGTTTTCTTTTTTCGGTTATTTTGGGCGGGGGATGACAGATTTTTGTTGGGGTTTTTTTGTCTGTTTTTTTGACAATTTTTTTCTTAATAGATTTTTTTTGACAAGTTTTTTAGAACATTTTTTTTTACATTTTTTCCTCTGTCCCCTTTTCTTCCTTTGTAAAAAAACATCTTAACTCTTAGCTTTTGTATTATTTTGTGGTAGAGTTATCATATTTGCTACATCATAGATACTTGACTTTATAAATCTTAAAAGTCTTACTAAATGTTTTTTAACAGACTTATAAAATCTATCATTGATAGGTAGTGTAGCATTCGAATTAAGTTATAACTGTTAAAACGGCTAGAAAGATACCAAGAGTCAACTTTCAGTTTAAATGACAGATACTGACCTTAGGGGCAGTTGAAAGCTTGGCTATCAATGGAGGGATATCAAGTCAGGAGAAATTAGATTAAGACTTAAGTTAGTAAGCCGAAACCAGTCTAAGTGATATGATGTAATTTTCCATCTGTGGCCGGATGCTCCTGACCCGGTCAGTAATTTAGATTTAACGAATAAAATTATGTGTGCATACGAGAAAAAACACGTTGGATTTGTTATTTACTCCAGCGATGAGAAGAGAGCAGCCAGTGAAGAAGATGGAACAACCTTGGGGACAAGATATTGATCCAATCTCCCATCAAGTAGGATATGACACAAGGTCATATCCATTGGTCGAAGGAAAAATATTTTCAAATAGACATTGGTCAGAAGATATTTTTCCTACGCAATCAGTACATTTTACAGAGCTTTTCTTGTTGCACATCAACTCCTTGTAATAATGTTTTTTAATCTTTAAAAACTTTTTCTTTTTTCCATAAAAAATATTTTTTTCTGACGATCACCAAAGAGAAAATCTAGTTGATAACAATCAAAAAAATAAAGAGCATAAATGAAATATTATCGTATTTGTCTTTTTACTTTTGTTGATCTTAAGATATATATATATATATATATACACGGACACATACACACACGCAACACGCACGCACACACACACACACACACACACACACACATATATATATATATACATACGTATATATTTATATATATATAAGCATATATAAGCATGTATATATATATATACATACATATACATAGATATATTTATATATATACATACATACGTATATATATATATATATATATATATATATATATATATATATAAATTAGTAAGACTACTACTCCTTTGCATTTTGAATATTCGGTCAGATATATACAGAATGAATTGATATATATATATATATATATATATATATATATATATATATATACTAGGATCATTAAATAGGTTTCCATACTTTTTTCGTATGGGCACTTTTATTGATAGTACACACATGAAACACTAGTCCCCTTTGACGTACTCTCTTCAGACTACAATGCACTTGTTGTACCGTTCCAACAAATTCTGGAACGCCCAATGGAAGTCCTCTTATGTCAGCGTGTCAATGACCTTCGTCACAGCCTCGCTCATCTCCTCAATTGTCTCATAACAACAGCCTCTGAGCTTAGGGAATAACATAAAGTCACAGGCAGCAAGGTTTCGACTATAGGGACGGTGAGGAACTGTCTTGATGCCCATCTTGGTCAAATAGTCTGTGACAAGGATGGAGTTGTGAACTGGTGCTTTGTCCTGCTGGAAATGCCACTGTCTCGATTTGAAGAGTGCTTGCCTCTTCCCTTGGAATCTCTTCCTGAACTCCCTTAAAACATCAACATAGTTACCCTAACCTTAACCGTTTGGCCAATCAACTCTGGTTTATTGACTTCCTTACTCCTCTTACACCTCTTATCATCCCTCATAGACTCCCTGCCTTCCTTGAATCTGTTATGCTACTTAAAAACTAATGCTCGATTCATGCAAGATGGTTGAAAAGCAGTCTGAAGTATTCCATATGTTTCTGTGGCATTTTTTCTAATTTTAAGACAGAATTTTATTGCATATTGTTCTTCTTTAGTGTCCTCACGTTCAGATTGCATTTTTAAAATTCACCAGCTGTAATAATCAGGCTTTAGTAGGGTGTATTCCAATTTCTTTCTGTAGCTGTTCATTTAAAGCTGAAATCATGAAAATTGGTCAGTCATCTCATAAGATGTATAGCAATAAGATACTGAATTTTCAAGAGTCTACGACAATTTTAATACCTGTACAAAAAGGTCTGGAAACCTATTGAATGCACCACTTATATACATATTGATAGAATGAGAGAGAGAGAGAGACGTTTAAAACAATTGAATTTGATACGAATACTTAATGCTATAGATATTTAAATAACTTGTATTAAGAATAATTGCTTGAAGTAATATTAAATACACATAGACTCAGAGAGATGTGCGCACACACACTCACACAGACAGACAAAGAGAATTGATTTTTAAAAATGGATTTAACAGTACGATTGTTTGGTGGTAACTTTCAGAATAACACGACGGAGTTAATTATCTACCGCTACATATATATATATATATACCTTAATTAAATTATTAATTAATTTTTACATATATACATATATAACTGTACATTCAAATAAATATGTATCCAGCTAAAAATATACGTTGATCTATATACAAAATTGTA